>CAUYPK010100499.1:0-62593 GCA_963574355.1 Loris lydekkerianus | reverse complement strand
AGGCCTTTTAGAAAACATGGAGTTGTTCCTTTGGCCACATATATGCGAATCTACAAGAAAGGTGATATTGTAGACATCAAGGGAATGGGTACTGTTCAAAAAGGTATGCACACAAATGTCACCATGGCAAAACTGGAAGAGTCTGCAATGTTATCCAGCATTGTTATAAACAAACAAGCTAAGGGCATGATCCTCGCGAAGAGGATTAATGTTTGTATTGAGCATATTAAGCACTCTAAGAGCCGAGATAGCTTCTTGAAACGTGTGAAGGAAAATGATCAGAAAAAGAAGGAAGCCAAAGAGAAAGGTACCTGGGTTCAACTGAAGCGCCAGCCTGCGCCACCCAGAAAAGCCCACTGTGAGAACCAATGTAAAGGAGCCTGAGCTCCTGGAACCCATTCCCTATGAATTCATGGCATAATAAGCATATAACATAGCACACAGGAGCACCAGTGTACCCATGTTTTTAGGTGCAAGAACCTATTTATTCCCCATGAGCTCATGGCATAATATGTGTACAGCATAGCACACAGGATAACCAACAGTCCCCATGTAACAGTGATACAAGGTGCTGGAACCTATTTCCCATGAATTCAAAAGTCAATCAACACTTTGTCACATTCAATGGCAAGGTGCCTCCCTGAGCTACTGGAACCTCTTCCCCTATGAATTCATGGCATGGTAGATACAAATAGCATAAAAACGTTTCTTGTTCATTCACTACAAGTGTTTTTTTTCCCCCCAAAGAAGTATTAAAGCAAATTTTAATGTGTCCAAAAAAAAGAAAGAATTTGTTTTCCTGTACCTGAGTAGAAGTTTCTGAAGAACAGGGATCATGGATCATTCCCCTCTGTTTCCCCTTCAGAACTTCATGGCTGGGCACGCACCTGACGGTCAACAGTCCCTAACTATCCCAAGTACCAAAATCTCTCCCTATTCCAAGCTTATCTACATATATTTTATAAATTACTTTCTTGGCACTTATAAACAATCATATATTGTCAATTAATTTTGAGTACTAAATTTCAAGCTCCAGCCAAGTACATCAAAAGGACAAGACTTCTATTTTTCATCTGATTTGCTTCCACAGAGACTCAATTCCCCTGGGTCTCAACCCCAGATGCAAATCAACTCTGGGACTCTGGGAATTTTAAAAAATATATTAATTCCCTAGCCCCACACCAGAGGCTGTGATTTAACTGGTCTGTGGGGAAGCCTAGAGCTTCTGTTGTATAACTGGGGTTGAGAGACAACTCATCACCAAGCGAAATTGTGAGTTAGCGAATTCTTGTTGATCTACAGATTGGCATAGTTGGGGACTATCCAAAGGCCTCCCAGTCTTCCCATCTCTGGGTTAATAAATCCGTTTTCTCTAAACTTTTCCTTACATGAACTTCATCCTAATTCTTACTGTGCTTTTCCTAATTCCCCCTATCCCGTTAGCCACAGTTCAGTCATAGCATTGGCTATAAGTACACAGCTCCTCAAAGATAAAAAATGCTATTTGCTGAGGAAAATGTCTTCATGTCCACATTACTCTCAGTGATGCCACTTAACACAGAGTGTCACCATCACACCTGCAGAGAGACTGTGACATATTACGGACCTATTTTAACCCTAAGAATGTACTTGGAAAGAATCCTTTCATAATTCAGGCTTGTCCAGAACATGACTGCAACGTATATATTGTGCAGAGAACATGATTTCAAGGGTCCAGGATCTAAAGAGTCTCTGGCCCAAGCAAAGTGAGGCACAGCACAGGACAGAGAAGTCCAATGGACATCTGTGAGGTCAACCCAGCGGCTGCCTCGATCCCAGAAGCAGACACATATCTTTGCCCCACCAAGGAACACCAAGCAATTCTTTTCCAGAGAAACCAAATGGCCATAGCACTGGTGTTTTGGTTCCCCAACTAAGCAGCTTACTGCTCACCTAGACACCCCACAGGGAAGCCCAGTGGTAGACAGGGTGTGCACACGCTCATTTATGAACACACCCACAGCTCACTCAGCGTCTCAGAGTCCCCTTCCTGTGGGTCAGTAATTCTCAACTGGTGCCCCGGCTCACTGCTGTGCTGTGAGAGGATCTTAGGTATGCCACAAAAATGTTCAAAGATAATTAAATTATTTTCAACAGAAATTCAAAGCACATTAAGTATGTCCTTTTTACTCTATTTTTTGATCAACATAATTAAGTGTGCCACGGAAGTTTAACTACAGGTTCAAGTGTGCTGTGAGATTAAAAAAAAAGGTTGGAAAACACTGCTGTCGATGAAGAGACAGCCCAAGTCACTGCATAGGTGAAGAAAGCCTGGAACATAAAATGACAAAAATCAAACCAACAGGTGAAAAAATAAAAAAGGCAACTCATCATCAGAGACAATTCAGAGAGAAGAAAAACTTATAAAGAAACTATCATTAATATCCTTAGAGAAATGAGAAAAAATATTTTATTCATGAAACAGGATGCTACTTTACAAAGGGAACAATTAAAGAACAAAAGAATTTGGGGGGGGAGGGAAATGAGAGTTGAATTTTCACAATAGAAGACAAGAGGTAGAAGGTCAAATAAAGAAAAAAAAGTAAGCTAAAAACACAAGGATATAGAATATAATATTAACAACAGTAGAGCAGACACAAATATATAGAAAACACTAACAATGGCACTGGGTGCTGTTCTAAACATTTTACATTTATTTGTACATGTGCATTTACATTTGATCCTGGTAACGGGGTAACATCAACACTTCCATTTTACAGATGAGACCACTGAGGTGCAGTGAGTTAAGTACCTTGTCTAAGTTCCTCAGGCAGAACAAAGTCAGGATAGAAAGTTCAGAAATGTGAAAAGAAAAATAAGGAAATGAGTGGATCATCCCAGGCCTTGCAATATCCAATTAGCAGACCTTCCAAAAAGGAGGGAACAGGAAAAAGAATGGAAGGCATTATAAAAGAGTCTAATAAAATATTTCTAACCTGAAGATGAGTTAGGTGCATCTTCCATCTTATGAATGTAAACGACTTCCCAAAGTACACTGTTTATTCTAAAATTTCAGAAAACTGAGGACAGAAATAAAGTCTTAAAAGGTTCCCAAAAAGGTGGGGGGGTGGAGAAAACCACGTACTCTTGAAATCATAACAAAGGGTAATAGAGCAGAAGGACAGGTAAATGTTCCTCTACGGCAGACCTTGACTTTGCCAGCTCTTCTAAAATTATCCATTCTAAAAATGGTGAATGGACAGCAATTTAACCATCTCATACACTTATTGTCACTGAAGCAACAGAAAGATGCTGTTGGTTTTAAAAAGGAAAAACAAGGGTGGTGCCTGTGGCTCAAAGGAGGAGGGTGCTGGCCCCATATGCCAGAGGGGGCAGGTTCAAACCCAGCCCCAGCCAAAAACTGCAAAAAAAAAAAAAAAAAAGAGACAGGATGAAGAACAGGAGCCCTGCCCAGGAAGAACACTGAATTCCAGACCAGGCTGCCCTTTCTTTTTTCTTTTTAGATTTATCTCATATTTAATAATTCAATTCTCAAAGTAGTAAGAAATGTAGGTTTTGCTTTTTCTTTTTTAAAGAAACTTTGTAACGGTCAAAAATCCCTTTGTTCTCATCCTAGATTTTCCTGCTATCAGCTGGGCCCACCCTTAAACAATCAAGGATGTATTTCTGACCCCCCAGTTCAAAAATGTGAAAGACAGGATTGTGTTTATGTGTAACAATAAAAGCACAATCTAAAGGGTATCGTCACACCATGAACACACAGTTGTTCCCTTCTGGCTCAGAACAAATACTAAGAGAAAGTCAACAGGGCCGGGTGTGGTGGCTCACGCCTGTGTTCCCAGCACTGTGAGAGGCTGAGGCAGGTGGATGGCCTGAGCTCACAGGTTTGAGACCAGCCAGAGCTAGAGAGAGACCTCCTCTCTAAAAATAGCCGGGGGTTGTGGCAGGCACCTGTAGTCCCAGCTACTGGGGGGATTGAGACGAGAGAATTGCTTAAGCCCAAGAGTTTGAGGTTGCTGTGAGCTGTGACACCACAGCACTCTATCCAGGGCAACATAGTCAGACTATGTCTCGATAAAAAAAAGAGAGAGAAAGAGAAAAAATCAACATATTCACAAACAAGAGTTACTAATTCTCATGATAGAGTCGACCCCAAAAAGAAAAATTAAATGTTTTGTTTCAAAAAGTTACAAACTGAGTGCTTGAGAAATCTGCAGGTAAGCGGCAGGACTATTTAGAGTCTGTTTGGGGACCTTTTTTTTGCTGCTGATACACGAGCAGGCTTCTGTCCAGGAAGCCTTTTTCCAGGGGAGGGAGATGAAGGTGCCAGGTACATCCCCATCTGCACGCCTCAGTACCACCTGTTCGTCTTCTGGAACTTTCTGCAGTGATGGTCCTCAGTCCCCTTCTCATTAGCGGGGTGCCTGCAGTTAAGAGGGGACTGCCCAGGCTCAGGCTTCCCTGTCACCCTCTCTCAAGCGTCAGGCTTTGGGCTCTTGGTTTCTCCACACAGGAGCGTTGAGCTCCACACGATAAAATCGCTTGCAGTACACGTAATTCACAGCCATGTTGGTAGGTACAAAGGACGTCTCACTGTCTTTCTTCTTGTTCTGCTGCTCGGCCAGCAGACCAGCCTTGGCATCCTCCATGGAAATGGTATTTTCTATCTTAGCACCAATGAGGTCACCCCAGGGATACCACTCAGCATCTGGTTGGAAGGCATCTCCTCAGTCTTCTTTGCTGGAGAAACACAGACATTTTCTAGGGTACGAAGACGGTCCCCTGCTTTCTTTGGTCTGACTTTCTGCACCTCACATTTCACAATCCCCTTTCCTCTTCCTCTCCAGCCCTTGGCTGGTTTCTGCAGAAAATGAAGTCCCCAGGGCAGGTCTTCCTCTTCACTGATCTGATCTTTGCCCCTCTCCTTCAGCGTCTTCATACCCACCATGCCACCTGTCTTAATTTGAGAGGGACCGTTCCCTGGAGTCGGCTCTTCTTGTATCTTCTCTCCCACCAGCAGGGCCACAGCACTCACCCCGAGGGCCTCTTCATCAAGTTCTGTACCTCCCTGGTCTCTCCCGGTTTTAATTGAACCTCCTCTGAATCCTGCTCATCTTTCTCTACCTCTGAGTCAGCTCAGCGCCAATGAAAAGTCTTCCCAGTGACTGGCATGGAGGTGCCAGCCCCCAGAACATGCTGTCCTTTGAGATGTAAGGAAGATATTATTAAAGGCAAACAAATGTGCCCAATTTCTCTGGGAGCTCCTGTATTATCACACCAGTACCTCCTGGCCCCCAGGTCTATGTCACCCCAGATTCTGATGGTGGATCTGACTCCCCTTTGATTAGCCTGAGAACAAAAAAGGTCACTGCACATCTGTTAAGGTTCATGTTCAACCACATGTAATGGGTATCCATACGGAAACCTTCTCATATAATAAGCAGTCAGAAATATTTATTGAGCACCTGTGCTAGACTAAATAAACATGCTTTCTCTTCCCAAGGAAGAGTCTAGAGACACAAAGACAATAAACCAATAAGCAAGTATGTAAACAAATGTTTAATCATGCGTGGGGTAAGTACTCTGCTGTGAGAGAAGGAAACAGCGTTGAGTGGTGGGGACCATCTGGTGAGCTCTGACATGGGGAGGCTGAGAGATACACAGACCCTCCAAATAGGAGACATTTCAGAAGAAATGTCAGGTTAGAACCAGCCAGAGAAAGACTATCCCAGATAGGAGAACAGCGTATGGAAAGGATCAGAAATCAGGGAAATATTAGTATATTATAGGAACGTGGATGGAGCAGAACAGGAATCTGCAGAGACAGGCAGGGGCCAGGCTGCTCAGGATCAGGCCCCCCTGCCCAGTGGCCGTCACCCGGGGCATGTTAGGGGCCTCGGTCCATCCTTTAGTATTCCCTTTCTAATATTTTTACTTAAATTTGTCTAGAAATGTAAAAGATACTCTTATCACATCTTTTCAAATCACAAAAAGGAATATTTTATGTGAAAGAATTATAATTTTCAAAGTCTGGAATGGTCTAAAATCAAAAGATCTAAATATGTCCTCCAACGGCTCTGAGGGTGGAATCCTACCTCTTTAGGTAGGATTCGCTCATCACTGAGCCTCTTCTAGTCACTATTTCAGTTCTCCAGCTATGCGCAAACTCCTGCCTTGAACTTCTGGCCTCACATGAGACTCCGCCTCCACCTGCCAAAGTGCTGGGATTACAGGTCTGAGCCACCCGGCCTCATACTCACAGAGGTTGCTGTTTCCTGGTTCTCCTTCACCCGGCGAACTTGTGTTTGTGCCCTGGGCCTAAACAAAGGTACCCAACCCTCCAGGACTGCTTTTCTGACCCTCTTCCCTCCCTCTTCCATTGCAAATAAGGGGTGATAGCACCTCCCTCATGCCTGTGCAACACCCTGCACTCAAGTCTGCCTTGGCACTCAGCACACTATATTGGTGATTTCTGTTTATGTAAATGTGTATCTTTCCTACTCCTCTGAACTTGAATCCAGAAAGTGTATCTATATTTTAGAAACAGCATTTAATAGAGTCCTGAATATTTAGTTTATGGAATGAACAGATCTGCTAAATAAGCAAAACACAGAAGACATCTGATCTCACAGTTGTTTGTGGAGTGGAGATGGGTGAAAGGTGAGATTTGGGCTGATCACAGTTCAAGAAGAGTCAACCCAGCCAGGTGCGGTGGCTCATGCCTATAATCCTAGCACTCTGGGAAGCTGAGGCAGGTGGGTTGCTTGAGCTCAGGAGTTTGAGACCAGCCCCCAAGAGCAAGACCCCATCTCTACTAAAAGTGGAAAACTAGGTGGGCATGGTAGTGCATGCCTGTAGTCCCAGCTATTTGGGAGGCTGAGGCAGGAGGATGGCTTGAGCCCAAGACTTTGAGGTTGCTGTGAGCTATGATGACGCCATGGCACTCTACACAGAATGACAGAGTGAGATTATCTCAAAAAAAGTAAATAAATAAGAGCCAACCCAAGTTAAGCCTTCATTAACAGAAGGGCAGATCACAGACTGTGCACAGAGCAGTGGTCCCCAACCTTTCTGGCACCCAAGACGGGTTTCATGGAAAACAATTTCCACATAGTAGGGGGTGGTTGCGCCAAGGAAATCCCAGAACATCCTTTTTGTATGAGCTTTGCCCATTAGATGCCCACGTGGTCCTTCCTTGGGTACAGTAAAACCAAAGACGCTCACAGCTACATTTTTTTAAACTTCATTTTAAAAAGATTTCATCAGCCCTACCTTGTTAACCTCTCCAGCAGTCTCTCTGCCCTTTTCTACCCTACCCCATCACCATCACTGTCGTCATCATCTGTTTTATGTGAATCAAGGCTGCCACTGGCCATACAATGCAGGCTCACCTGAACAGAGACGTAAGAAGGGCAGGTATGGCTCACTGTGGAGGCCGGCTAGCACTGGGAACTCTACAGCTCCACCCTCTCCGCAGTCCCCTGGCAGATCTAGGTCACTGATTCCTGTGAGGTGCCCTGCAGTGTCCCCTCTTTCCTACATCCCCACTTTTGCAGCACCCACCTCTTCTACAGTAGCTATGTCACTGCAACACAACTGTTGCTCTCACATCGGTCTCCCCACCAGCCCGAGGCTGTCTGGAAGCTGGAGCTGTGTGCACGACATTCACCTTGCATTTGCAGGGAGATCGCCCGCCAGGGACAGCATGGCCCAGCAGCATGATCACGCACCACGGGCTCAGACCCTCCCACTACCAAGGTGGGGAGCCCTGAAGAATTAGTCTCTTCGAGCCCTGTTTTTCTAAACTGTGAGATGAAGTCAAAGGTAATGATACCAGAGGACTACTGTGAGACTTCAGTGAGATTTATGCCATTTTTCGTAATGAAGAGCTCCTTAAATCTAGGCTTAGAACAATGGGCACACGCCTGTAATCCCAGCACTCTGAGAGGCTGAGGTTGGTGGATCACCTGAGGTCACAGGTTCGAGACCAGCCTGAGCCACAGCGAGGCCCCATCTCTAAAAATAGCTGGGCATTGCAACAGGTGCCAGTAGTCCCAGCTACTTGGGAGGCTAAGGCAAGAGAATCTTTTGAGCCCAAGTTTGAGGTTGCTGTGAGCTGTGATGCCACTGCACTCTACCAGGGGAGACAAAGTGAGACTGTCTCAAAAAAAATAAATGGGTACAGAGGATTCCAGATGAGTGTGTGGTTATCACGGCTTAGTACCATCCATTTTTTAAAGTATTGGTTTAGAATTACCATGAGCATGGCACCGTGTTTTGTAGGTAACAAATACGTCTTAAGAGAAAAACCTCTGTCCGGGAATTCATAATAGCACAGGCCAGCATCAGGACGCAAAACCGAAGTGCTGAACTTTTAACTTTTGTTGCCTTTTGAAAGTCACCAATTCTTCTCTGTCCTCCGGAGAGCTCCCCATTCTGCCATATGTAGTCCCAAAAGAATCCAGTTTCCCCTCTCATCTTTAAACGTAAAGTTATTTTTTATCAAGTAGGGAACTGTTATGCTACCAGTCCTGATAATGACTGAACTAAGGGGGTCAGCAAGGAGAGAACACAAAAAATAAAAATTCCACAGCTTACGGAGACGGATCATAAAGGCGATGGGAGTGCAAGCGGTGCTCCATTGAATGAACAACGGCTTCACAAGAAAAGGCTCTTGGGGAGGAAGCAGTTGAGGAAAGATGAGGAGTTTGGTTTCAGATATGCCAACTCTTATCATCCAAGACATGATCCAAACTCATTTTCTCTACTAGAAAATCAACTCAAGTTACCTGCCCTCCAGAGTGTCAGTAGCCTACTCTTGGCAAATGAAAAAGGGTTATTTTATTAGATTGTAGTTGGGATGTCTCAGCATTGAGCCACACGAAGGGGAAAAAATGCTTCTGCCCAAATGCTCTGAGGTCTTAAACCCCTCGGGGCATTAAGAGGGACTGGGTTTCCATTGCATCAGATGGAAATCTCTCTCGGATCAAGCGATGGTCACAAGGATGCAAAAGACAGATCCAGGGGATGTATGTATGAACGTACACATAACCCGCATGTTTTGTGCATACTTCCAAATTGCATTGTTTATGCAGCTGTTCACAAACTCAGCTTCTCTGTTTATTTTTGTCCTCAGAGGAAACAGAGAAGAGAGCCCTGCCTATTAGGCACAGCGAGATCAAAGAGCGCCCCAGCCTGCCCGAGAGCGCGCCCCATTCTAGCGTCCATCTGAGCAGAGATCAAAACCAGACTCATACCCTCGGAACGGCTCCTCCGCCAGGAAGAGGCAACAGCACCTGTCAGAACCGTCCTTTCACGGCTCACACCAAATGGAAAGGCTGTGTCTTCCTGGGAATGAAACGCAAAATAACAGAAGGGGCTTAGACGAGAAAAGTTCTTCCCACCAGGTTTGTTATGACAACGCTATTCTCACAGCGCCCGCAACATTGCTGCTGTTTTATGAACCGCATGGGGAGGGAAAAATAGCCCAGAAAGGTCACCTGACATGCTAAAGGTTATCCAGCACTCTGTTTAAGTGGACTTAGGACGTAGGCAGATGGCCAACACGTGCTTTCTCTCTCAGGCTAAGGGGAAAAGATGGAGGCCCTCTGTGTTTTCTTTCCCCACCTCTGCTATGTGTCACCCTCTTAATTGGATCTAATCACCTGAAGCAAGGTGATTAAATGTCACTGTAGGGTGGCTTTGATTCCCAGCACCATTTTGGTTGGCGCAGGAGATAGGTGTGCCCTTGTAACCTGTGAATGGAGCATTGTTCACCTTTTCTGCCAGCAGCCTCCTCGCTGCCCTGTGCAGGCCGACTGGGCCTTACTGCAGGACGTGGCACTGGCAGTCAGATCTGTACTAAGACGGCTGCATGGCAGTACCTATGGACGTGGGTAAAGACCATTCCCCTTCTTGGAAATTTCAGGCCAAAATGGATACGGACTGTTTCTTGTAGAATCTTAAATCATTATTCGGAGTGGGTTTCTGGTGCAGGAACCTAATTTGTTCTGGTGCTGTCCTCACACCCAGGGACCTTTCTGCACCTTCAGAAAAGTACCAGTTGCTATTTGATCCAAACTCCAACTGCGACAGAACCAACCGAAGATCATCTCAGTGAGAAACAGGGTAAGGACTAAGTTACCGGCCAGACACACACTCCCCAAGCGTTGGGAAGGGACAGTGGCCCGAGATGGAGGGAAGATTGGGAAACAGTGGCCCAGGAATGAAGGCTACAGGACAGTGCTTTCAACATCAGAGACGGACGCTCACCACGTCCACACCAGCGTGGTGCTCACGACGGTTCACACGCACACCCCCTTCATTCACCCTGACGACCCTACATGGTGAGTATTAGCACGCCCTTCTTAGAGATGAGGAAACAAATGCTCAGAGCACCTGAGTCACCTGCCCAAGCTAATATGCTATGAAGTGAGGCCAAGAATGAGCCTCAGTGAGGAAGTGAGGCCTGCTAAACAGTGATGGCTCTCAAGGAACCCGCAGACATGGCTGAAAGCCAGGCCTCACCCCTGTGGAGCAGCAGTCCTGTCCCAGAACCCCCCACCGCAGTGACTTACATTCATTCAGACACTTCTGTGTAAGGGTATTTGTTTTTCCTCTTAAAAAAAAAAAAAAAGTCAACTGTGTGTTCTGGAAATTGCCGTTTATTTCTTTAAATGTTCACTCCAAGGCTGCACCCATGGCTCAAGGAGTAGGGTGCCGGCCCCATATACCGGGGGTGGCGGGTTTGAGCCCGGCCCTGGCCAAAACTGCAATAAATAAATGTTTGCTCCACTCCTCATGAGCCTTTACCTACAAGGTGCCCTGGGTAATTCTGGCCAAATGGATCAACTTTGCATGAAGTCCTCTGTATAAACCGCAGGCTAGAGTTGGTTACTCTCTGATATCTCATCTTATACACCTGTGTCAACCGATAGTCAATTCTCCTCCCTCTAACCATAAAACTGCATGATCGAATTATTGAAGTCTGAAAAGATAAAGCCACTTTATTGTAACCGTTTTTCAATCCCTCTGGTCTCGTCCAAGCCCACTATCATCCACCACCCAACTACTTCATAAACCCCAATCTCTCTCTACGTTCCTTTAAACCCGAAAACAGGTGCTCAAGTCTCTGTCAGAACAAAAACGTGTCTCCTGGACTTAGATCCATCCCTAACACGTTCTGTCTTTATTACCTTAGCCAAATGTCTTAGTCCATGAGTATTTCTGTAAAGAAACACCCAAGATGAGTAATTTATAAAGAAAAGAGGTTTGTTTGGCTCATAGTTCTACAGGCTGCACAAGATACGTGCTACTGTGCTACCAGCATCTGCTTTTGTTGAGGACCTCAGGCTGCTCCCACGCATGGCAGAAGTGGGGGGCAGTGTACGCAGAGACCGCGTGGTGACAGAAGAGAAAGAGGAGAGGTCCCAGGCTCTTTTTAACAACCAGCTCTCAAGGGAGGGGTGTAACAGAGAACTCACTCATGATCATGAGGGACCCGCCCCCCAGCAAAGGCCTCCCACATGCCCCACCCACAACTTTGAGGATCAAATTTCCACATGGGGGAACAGTAAATATGAAACTATAAACCAAGCTTTTTGCTAGGCTCCACTTTCTCTTTTCCCATTAACTCCTAAATTTACTGCATCCTTGATTCTGTCTCAGTCATTCTAGGGGAAATGGTAAGTCAGGGCCATGGGCAGACATGTCCACACTCAGGCTATGTCTCTAAGTGAGGGCTCCTCCGGGACACTGGCCCACTCTAAGTGGCTCTGCCCCAAGCACTTTTCAGTCTTTAGCCAACTGGATCCCTTGGCTGCTTTTAACTCTGAGGATCACTCGTTCCTTTTGAAATTCTCTTCTTAACAGTCTTTCTGATTTTTCTTTTATCTCTCTGAGGAGGCTTTTGCTTGGATGCCTATTTCTTTCCTGCCCATTAAATGCTGCCGCTCCTCCAGGCTCCATCCTCGCCTCACCCCAGCCACTGTCCTGGTTCATCACGTCTGGATGAGTTCTCCTGTTAAACTCACCCTCCACAAGGATTCTCCCTAAGCCCAAGTCCCATTATGCTACACTCTTACTTAAACCCGTTCAGTGATTCCCCAGAGCCTGCAGATCACGCCCCCTCCCCTCCCCAAACCCACCTTGTGACACTTTACATTCTGTTCCTATTGACCTGCTCGTAGTTGACATAGGCTACCTGGTCAGGCACTGTGTCTCTGGCCGTATTCTCCCCCTTCTCAGAGGGCCTCACCCAGAAGTCTCACTCCCCAGGCTGATTCTCATTCATCCTTTAAGATTCAGTGGTTTTCTGGATGGGAAAACCCTCCATCGTCATAGCTGCTCCCTCAACCTGACAGAGAGCAGGTGCTCGATGAACGTTTCAGAATCGACTCAACCTCCACTTCTCTGTCAAGTGAAGATGATGACTAGTGAGCAGCCGTTGGCACCCTCTGGCCCTCCAGGTCTACAGTTCTGATCCAAGAACCAGCTCTCTAGATTCAAGAGAAGCAGCAGCTGGCTTCAAGCCGGACTTGCTCTGTTGGCTCTCCAGACCACTAGTCTTCTCCCTTGGGCCCTCTGGTCAACCTCAAGGTCTTCCCCATGGGAAGAGTACTCCAAATAATAAATAAATCCCCACTCCTGGGGAGAAGTACAGAGCTGAACCACCCCACATTACAAACGCGATGCTCTGCTGATGGACTGACCCAGGGCAGTGTCCGGCAGGGTAGTCTGTGCCTTGAACAGCTATTGAGAAGCCCTGTTATGCTTTTTCCCTTTCTGAAAAATCCCTAGAATTAAACTGTAATCCCATAATGGAACAAGCAAACTTCAGTACATAATCATATTTTGCATTTTCCTAGGTTTCCTATTTGATATTTAAGAATCTCTAATTATTTCACCAATAAGCATGATATCTTGGTCCAAAAAAAGAAAAATAGTACAAAGGCAGGGAAACCAAGGGCCCCTGTCACTCTGGGCTCATTATAAAACCAAAAGTAGGACGGCACCTGTGGCTCAGTGAGTAGGGCGCCGGCCCCATATGCCGAGGGTGGCGGGTTCAAACCCAGCCCTGGCTGAACTACAACAAAAAAATATCTGGGCATTGTGGCGGGCGCCTGTAGTCCCAGGTACTCGGGAGGCTGAGGCAAGAGAATCGCCTAAGCCCAGAAGTTGGAGGTTGCTGTGAGCCGTGTGACCTCACGGTACTATACCCGAGGGTGGTACAATGAGACTCTGTCTCTACAAAAAAAAAAAAAAAAAAGTAAACTCAGTCTATCAAGTGATTCTCTATTCCTAGTAAAACACAAAGCCTTAATTTCATCCAGATACATGAATAATACCCTGGCCCTCCAAGGCACCAATAATGAGAAGGAAAAAAAATAAGTATGAATTTATAAAGCAACAGTAAGTCAGAAACTACAAAACCACAAAACACATCACTCACGTAACAGTCTGCATTTTGCTTCTGCGACACAAGTGTTAGGTTGAGTTTATGTGGGTTTATTTTAAAAACACATTTTTTTTAAGACAGAGTCTCACTCTTATCACCCAGGCTAGAGTGCTGTGCTGTCATAGCTCACAGCAACCTCCAACTCCTTGGCTCAAGCCATTGTCCTACCTCAGCCTCTGGGAGTAGCTGGGACTATAGGCGCCCGTCATACGCCTGGCTAGGTTTTCTGCTTTTACTAGAGACAAGGTCTTGCTCTTCCTCAGGCTGGTGTCAAACTCCTGAGCTCAAGCCTTGGCCTCCCACTCCCGTAGTACTAGGATTACAGGCGAGAACCACCTCACCCTGCCTCAAAGTTTTTTTTGTAATGAGCTTGAGTTGAAATAATAAAGGCTGTTAGCTTTTCTTTGTTTTAATCACAAAGTTTAGTGTGGATCACTGCATCGTGTAAGGGTTAAATTTAATCCACTAAGGTTTTTAATGTAAATATAAATTTTTGAGAAACATGTTTAGAATCCAATTTTGTATAAAATCCAAAAAAATCACAGCCACTGTACAGTTTCTTGTGCACAAAACACAGGCATGTGAGCTCATTAATAATTTTATTTCCAGATGGGTCACTACTCTTCAAGGATGCAGTAAACATTAAGGGGCATTTTCCAGTATCTGCCAGCACAGGCCACATCTTTCATGAAAAGATGCTTACGACCAGTCACGAGCTTCAGGTGAATTAATCATTTGGGTTTTTTTATTATTATTAAATCATAGCTGTGCACATTAATGCAATCATGGGGTATAATGTGCTGGTTTTATATACAATTTGAAATATTTTCATCTAACTGGTTAACACAGCCTTCACGGCATTTTCTTAGTTATTGTGTTAAAACATTTATATTCTAGTAAATTTCACATGTACCCTTGTAAGATGCACCGTAGGTGTGGTCCCACCAATTATAAGTGACTTAATTTTTTAGGTTTCTTTGCACTATTTCTCTGAAAGTTTTTAAAGGTATTGCATTTACTGTGTCATGAACTTTAGGGGACGCTAAGGTCACAGGAACTACTCTGCCTCTACATCACAGGAGTTTATTTACGTGTAAAAACCAGGAGCTGGACCACCCCTTGCTGGTGATCACGCCAGCCTTTCTGCCTTTCTTCTGGGGTATCCTGGGGCCGAGGGGCCAGAGGTTCTTCTCTTTGGAGACACAGTCATTATGTACTACTGCAAGTTCAAATCCCATGTCCTGTCCTCATCTAATTCCAGCATATTCTATTACTCCAGTTCCTTCTTCATGTGTAAGCTGTTGTGAAGAGTTGCTATGTACCAGTTAACAGCTGCTGTCTCACCCCACTCCCCCCACCCAAATGGGTAGATTAACTTGAAATGAACCATTATCCTCATGGTGAAATACAATCAATATGAATTCAGAGAATTTTTAAAAAACACAGATACTTTATTATCTAAAACTGAGGCTTTATATTTAAAACTTCTCAAACCGGAGCTGTTTATTCCAGATAACACAGCCTATCAGCTAAGTGTGAATCATATTATGCACACTTAGGCCACTCTCCCCAAAGAAACCACGCGTCAGGAGGGAAACAGCCACATCTGAAAACCGCAGGTGTGAGCCCGTGATCTCCCTAGACAGGAGAATGAATGTTCAATTGTTTGGGAAAAAGTACTGACATATGCCTATAGTAAGGAAAGTATTAGAACGGAACACCATGGAGTTTGGTGAGGTTCAAAGTTACGTTATTTTTAGCACTCACTAACTGCCAAAACATACGCTGGTGCACAAGACACAAAGATGAATGTGGCACAACCCTTGCTTGAAGGAAGCGCAGAGCTCCGAAGGAAAGACAGTCACTGCAGGTGTTGGATAAGCTGGGAGCACAGGAGAAAGGCAGGTCAGGGTGGGATCCAGCCATCCCACTGTCTCCACCTTCCTGCAGCTCATGTGCCCTGACTTTCCCAGGTAGAAACATAAAGAAACATCTAGGATTCTGTTATTTTCAGTGGTGAAATCTTACATCTGTGGAAGATTCAAGAGAATGAGCTCACAGTCTCCACAGCAAACCCAGACACACAGGTGTTATTCTGACCACACACAGCTGAGGATGGGGAAGCACCACAGCCTGGCAAAGTCACCAAGTGAGCAGCAGAGCAGAAAAGGGGCCACCCTGGCAGGTCGCAACCCCTGTTGAGTTCTTAAACCAGGTCCTAGTGTTCAGAGATTCTCCTAAAGGAGAAGAAAGTTGAAACCCACGCCTGGGCACAAGGAGAGCTGAGCAGCCCTGCGGGAGTAAAGAGTAGATTTCTTCCATGCTGAATCGCGGCTGTCTCAGGATGGGGCAGAGGGAGCCGGCTGGATGTGGCCCTGGCAGGGTGACACCAGGAGGAACAGGGGAGACACCAAGAGCATGAAAAGCCTCCCACCCAACCCTAAATTCATGGAATGCACTGCCCACCAGCCCAGTCTACTCCAGATGACCTCATTAAGATCTCCCTTGCAAAGCTGCCCTCTCTTAGAGGGACCGCCCTGGGACAGTTTGTGGACAGGCTGTCAGACAGGGGCCTGTGCCATTATCTGTTGACACAACAGCAGGAACCTTCAAGGTCAGTGCCGGTCTTCTAACACCACTGATGGCAGCCCCAGTTGTAAGACGATGGAAATACGGACAAAGCTGGGAACCAGGCTCTGGGAACTAAATAAAATCTCTCCAGGCTCAGCACAGCAACAGCCTAGGGGAAAGCAACTTTAAAATCCAAACCTCAAACTATCATTATAGATTTTTATATTAGTGATTTTGGTTTTTATAAGTATATTAAATATTCAAATGAAGGTGCACTGAAGCAAAAGAATATTACGAAAACAACTGTTTGACTTCTAATGTAGAAATGGCACTACAGAGTCATATAGTTATTTTAGAGAAGTTGTAGTTAAAGGGCACAGCAGGCCTCTGTGTGATCCTTGTCAAGTCACTCATTACTCTGGGCTTTGATTTTCTTTTTCATAAAACAAGAAAAATTGAAAAATCCAAACGGACCATACACTCCTGACTCCCCTAAACTTCTATGCCCCTGCACAATTTGCAGATTATTTCAAAAGGCTCTTAGGGTTTTTTAAAGCTGAAAAATGTTAGAAATGAGTATTTCTTTTCCAGTGTACGAATAAACATGATTAGGGAAGAGACCATCTTGCCTTATAAAATACAGTATTATTTGTTGCTCTAGATGAATAATGTTTAATTTAGAGAAGAAAGTATTTCACATTCTAACTAAAATTCATGTTTTAAATATTTTTGTTAAAATATTTATAAAACCTTTGAACAGTACATTAAGTAGCATTTTTTCCAGTGATTTTTATAATAAATGCCTTGATCTGCTTTAAAAAATAAAATACATCAATCACTGTTCAACTCTGGGGAAAAAAAAAATTAACCAAAAAAAGAAATTAAAAATAAACATGTTTAATAGGTAGTATGTGTCCCGAAATAGAAACTACATCTATTCATTCAACAAATAGATATAAAAATTTGCATTCAACTGTGGAACCATTCTTCTCACAGAAAAACGAATTAATTTCAGTAAGTCCTCCCAATCACTGGTTTAAAGAGAATTTAACAAGAATGTTCAAAGCAACATAAACAACCCGGAATCCAAAATACAGTGGGTAGAGTGTGGTTTCTTTGTACACTGGACGCTGTATATCAAGGATAATGAACAGACAGCAACTACACACCACAGCAAATATGAATCCTAGAACTATAATGTTGTAAGAAAAAAACAAACTCACCAAAAATGGATTTGGTATGATAACATTTAACAGCATATGGATTCACAGATACAAACATCCACCAAACCTAAAGAAAAGCAGAGTATGAACAAACAGCTGAGATAGTGGGGACCTCTCATGGGGGAAAGATGAGGCCACTGGCAGGGGAGACTCCCAGGCAACCTCAGAAGAAATGTCCTTTTTCTTAAACTGGGTTGCGGGTATACACAACTATTCCCGTACAGTCATTCATCACATCTTATAAATATAAAATCTTATATTTTATTCTTCCCTACTCAGTATTTAATGTTTTAAATATTAACAGTAAGATAACATTTCTTTAAATCATATTCATCCTGGAACAATCCCTAAGGCAGTGAAGCCTACGTCTATAAAATACTGAGAGCTGCATCCCTGTCACTAACTCACTTTGCGGATCACTTACTTCTGAACTTTGCAGCTCAGTTAAAAAAAAGATGTTCTCATCATTCTATGGATACTTTTATATGGTGTAGCAATAAAGAACAAGATAAGGAAAAGTCAAGTCAGTAATAACAAAAGAAAATCCAAAACTTTTCAAAATGCAGAGAACCTACTCCGTACTCTATACCACACTTTTCAAAATAAGTAGTTCCTGGGCCCAAGCTCCATGTTGAGCAGCAGAGTTTCCTGAGTGCGACAAGGTTTGAATTTGTCATCTGCTGCTCCGGCCATTTTTTCTGAGTAGAGCTGCTTCTGGATTAGCACTGCAGAGACCAGACACTGGCCCCTTGATGAAGTCAATCTCCTTTCCTCTCCACACCCTCTCCCCCAAGAAGAGGTCCACCTCTCTACCTCTCAGCACCTGCTCCCTCACCTCTCAGACGAGCAACGTGTCTCCTCACACCCTTGTAGAGAATCAAGTGAATTCGTGTGAGGCATTCAGAACAGTGCCCAGTGGGTAGTGTTCGTTGTACGGGTGTCTGCAGTTCACGCTGTTGTGGTTTTTCCAACATCATCTTTGATTTGGAGTTAGAAAATCTGGTGTAGCGTATGCTACACGTATGTCTCTTTGAGGTAGAATCTTACCTGCCAACATCAATAATTTCTTCCTCTGAAATCAATGTCACATCTCTCATTTAATGGGCTTCACTAATTCAAAGGCTGCCTTAGAGACACAAAACCCCACCTTGCCCCAGTGCCTGAATGTACATAAGAGCAACTGGGCATTCAGAGAACCAAGAAGCATCCAGAGAATCAGGCTTCCTCCTTCCTGAAAGGTCTGGCAGCCCCCAGCCCTCAGTAGCTGAGAATTCCAAAGACACAGGTTCCTGAAGGGTCCCCAGCCCTGAGTAGCTGAGAATTCCAAAGACACAGGTTCCTGAAGGGTCCCCAGCCCTGAGTAGCTGAGAATTCCAAAGGCACAGTCTCCTGAAGGGTCCCCAGCCCTGAGTAGCTGAGAATTCCAAAGGCACAGTCTCCTGAAGGGTCCCCAGCCCTGAGTAGCTGAGAATTCCAAAAGCACAGTCTCCTGAAGGGTCCCCAGCCCTGAGTAGCTGAGAATTCCAAAGGCACAGTCTCCTGAAGGGTCCCCAGCCCTCAGTAGCTGAGAATTCCAAAGGCACAGGCTCCTGAAGGGTCCCCAGCCCTGAGTAGCTGAGAATTCCAAAGGCACAGTCTCCTGAAGGGTCCCCAGCCCTCAGTAGCTGAGAATTCCAAAGGCACAGGCTCCTGAATTTCCACACACAATGGATGATCCAATTAAGTGCTTTAGCAGGCGAGCAAACCTTTGCAGGCGGGGCTGCGTGAATGAGACTGTTATTATTTCTGCTATTATTTCTAGGGATGGGCAACAAGTTGAAGTCAATTAAGAAACCCATTAAACTGTCACCTAAACCTCAAACTGAAAAGTGTCAGTAATTCTGCTACTTCCAGCCTCTTGTCAGTTGTCATCCTCAGAGTCCATCTGAAAAAACTAGTACAGCAGAGCAAGTCTCAAAACCACTTTACTAAATTCCAGTCACATTACTGTAAACATTTTTGACCCCTCTGTCAGTACAGACAATCCTTGTGTTATTTCTAGAAAGGCTTGGAAATTCATCCTTACAGCCAGGAGCCTGATCTGAATTTAAGAGCGTCCTTGCAAAATTCCCCACTAAACTCCCACTTTCGGCCTTTCACACACCACAGAATGACAAGAGAACCCCCGTCTGCGACTGATCAAAGGAGGTATTTTTGCAGCCTGGAATGACATCATAGGCTGTGGATTAGTAATAACCTCATTTCATAACTGAGGAGCTCGGCTTCCAATAGTCTGGTTCGAGCACTAGCAAACTTTTCCTGTATAGGGCCAGAAAATAAATCTCTGAGTCTTTATGGGCCATGCTGTCTCGTCACTTTCCCCCCTGCTGTTACAGCACAAAAGTCTCCCAGGACAACACGGAAATCCTCCTGTGTGGCTGTGTTACAGTGACACTATCATGTAAGGACGCCAGTATCTGCATTTCACATAATTTTTACAGGTCACAACATAGTGTTCTTTTGGTTTCTTTTCAATAATTTATAAATTATTAAATGACCATTCTCAAGCTGTGTAAAAACCATTTGTAGTTCATGCCAGTAGAAAAACTGGCCAGGGGTAAGATTTGGCTGACCCCCCTCTACAAAAACACAGTAGTAACATATGTAACTCCAGGAGCCTGCATGGCATCCTCCCAGGAAGCCTCCACCTGTTCAGCACACTTTGATAAACTGATACTCCCTAATCAGTCTGGGGGGGTACATTGTGTTTTATCAATAGCAGAAACTGAGTCATTGAAACATCACAGGATGTGTCAGTGAAGGTCCCTAGAAGAGGATTTTGACAGCGTTTCCACTTTGAACTTGCTTCCAAGCTGCCTCTTCAGGTCAGGTGCTACAATTTCCAGTATGGTGCTGCTGTGAATACCATCACTGCATTACAATACAACCATAACGATCCTTTGTGAGCTGAGAGGTGCAATCCCTCAACTTGTCACCCACACACAGGAGAACTGGGCTACCCATGCAGCTGGGCGGGCCGCGGCCCCATCACAAGCCCTTGGCTGCTGTCAGTTACAAGGAACGCCCCTGAAAATAGGCACGTACTCAGAGGGCCATTTGCAAATGAGACCTTCCATCCTCATTTTTAAATTTGTTTTTCTTCTGGTGATAATAAATGCTGAGAAAGCATTTAAGGATCCACGTTTCAAGTGACTAACTCGCTTCCTGTCCCAACTCTGCCTTCCCCATTTGCCAACATCCCTCCTCCACCCCCACCCCATTCCTGCCTACTCCCCCTCCTGCCAGACAAACACACACACTTTGTTTTCCTGAATCCATAGGTTTAGCAAAATATTCTCCTTCAGCTGCCAAAGATCCATATCTCCAACTGAGACCTCTGCCCACAATCTGCCCACGTGTATCTGCATTCAGAAAATGCAGAGTCTAGGTTGTGAGGACCTTAAGTGACTAAGTCAGTCTTCTCTCTCTTCAGCACCCCCAGGGCCATGAGGACACATCCACCCATCTTATCCCACTTGCCTCCTTCCACCCGGTGCCCCACAGGACGACCCACAAGCCCCTGCCTTGTTCTCTGGGGCTGCCTTCACCCACACAAATGGCAAGAATTCCTCATCAAGAGAATTTTTCTCACCAACTAAAGTATCCCACCAATGTATACTAAACTTCATATGCTCCAATGATCAGGTGAGAAACAAAATTCCAGAAAAATCTGTGCAGAACTCATCCTTAGGCCGCTCCACCACACAACAGCCGTCTGTCATTACCATTCAGAACTTGAGCTGAGCCGAAACGAACCCCACCAGCAGTGTAAAGGTTTCACGTGTAGCTTGCTCTGAATCACCAACCAACACACGGTAGGAGAAAAATCACTCGCAAACAGCTCCCTTATTTTTCTCTTCTCCGTGCTCTCTTACTAAGAGAGTTTTTTTTTATTGTCAAATCATAGCTGTGTACATTACTAAGAGAATTTAAAAGAGCAGTCTCATTCTCTGCTAAAAGACTATCCCTAACACTAGTCTTCAAAGAAGAAAAGAAATCAAACTTATTGGAAATTCTTTTCTAGGACAGTTCTGGAGAATCTCACAGCCATACGATGAAACATTTCCTAGAGGCAATTACTCCTTAGCAACTCTTGTAAAAAAATAAAGTAACAAAGCACATCTTGTGATGCTATACTGTGGACCTGTTTGTGCCACTTGTTTATGAATTTATAAAATTCTGAATTCATATGATAAAGCAGGATGGTGGGAGGAATGACATTACACATTAATGACAACTAAAAAACAACGAACAGACCTCCCAGGTTACCAGGGGCCTCAAAAGGCAGCAAGTGTGTTGTCATAACCCAGGAGAACGCCCCAGAGTAAAGTGATTTTTTTTAAAGATATTTAATCTTTCTTAAGTTTAATTCATCAATAATAGTAATCTTCTTTAAAGGGTTGTGCCTCAGTCAACCAAGATAATTATTTTTAATTGAAGCTATCAATTACTGAGCACTTTGTTACCAGGAACTAGGCTCAGAGAGTTTGACAGGCATTACCTCATGAAACCTACACAATCAACCTATTATCTTAATTTTACAGAAGAGGAAATTGAGTATCAGAGAGTTTAAGTGACTTGCCTAAGGTCACACAGACGAATAAAATACAGACAAACCCAGGACCATCTAACTGAATGCACACACAGTAATACCACTCCCCAAGTGGTTTCATATGTTTGAGTATGGGGTATAAATTACATCAAGCTCATCTTTAAGCTGTTGTCTAAACTTCCAGTGGTTCCCAAAGTTGACTTTTCCTTATAATCACAGAGAAAGCTTTTGGAAAATCGATTCCCAGAACCCACTCCAGCTTGGCCAGATATAAGGTGAGAAATTAGTCTCTTGTCCTTTTGTTTAAGTGATGACAAACAGCCAGACTTTTTTTTTGTTTCCATTGTGTTTTATATTGAGTATTCCATGGAAACTATTCCAAGTGTTCAAACTCTCACATTTGGGTGGCTTTTAGTGGTTAAGCATTTTCTCTCTAGTTCCTAAGAGGGGATGAAGGAAGGAATGAGAATTCCACCTTGACTCCCCAGGGAAACCTTTATTCAAAGAATCAGAGCTCAGAAGTAGCGTGACCAAAGTCTTAGCGAATGCTACACAGTCAAGAACACTGACCTTGGGAGAGTGAAGTCAGCTGAGGGTCACACAGCAGACAGCTGGAGGTCTGCAGCCCCCACCACGCCCCTTCCTGCAAGACCCCCCTTCCTGCAAGACCCCACTGCCTCTTAAAATTCCTCTGGAACCCTTCAGAAACTCAAAGCATCACAGAAAATGAAACTGACTGACACACAATAAATGGTTATAAATATGTGTAACAGAGTTACCAGGTTCAAAATAAATTCCTACAGAGCTGACACACTAACTGGACCATATATATATACACACACATACACATATATACACATAATGTATAGTTATAAATAATATGGAGCTGATAGCTAAAGGGACAGACTTGAGTTCTAATTTACCCACCTCCATGTCATCAAACACAGTATAGAACTTTATCACAGATGCAAGTTCTAACCTCAGCTCTGCTCTTTACTCACCTGACCTTGTTGCTGTGGCTTATCCACCTCGAGTTTCACTTTTGCCCTCTCCTGCAAAGCAGTGATCACAGTAACTATTATGTATTTCTTATAGTGTCTCCATTTACTTCAAGGACATTCATAAACACAAGCACCCAGTGCAATGCCTGGTACACAGTTACCATTTATTGTTGATGTTTCCATTTTCAGCTCCATAGGAAGCAAAACATGTTCTGTTTGGGCAACTCATCATGCCACCCCCCTAAGACCCAATCTACCAGCAAGACCCAGTCTACCAGCACCTCCCAGCAGAGAAGCAGAAAGCGGGCGCTCCATGTTCCCTTAGGCTGGGTTCTAAACTAAAGGCTGAAACAGGCTTCCAACGCACATAGCTGTCTAACATGCGGAAAGCATTAATAAGGCACCATGATATCCAGGGATAACAAATTTAACAACACTCTCCCAAGAACTCTGCTCTAGGGGTGATTTACCGATTATTTCAGTAAAACTTTTAGTCGTGAAAAAGAAAGGACTCCAATTGGAACCATATTAAAATATCTTCCTCTCCTCTCTCTCAGTGAAATATGCTTTAAAATTTACCCTAAATATCCTAAATTGTCACTTGTCTTCCTTCAAGTAGCTCCAGAGAGGATTTGAAAATGCAGCTATCAGCTCTGTTGCCAGTAAGCAGACTTTCATGGGTCACAGAAGGAAGTGCTTATTCTTTTCTAACTTACATAGTCACAGGGCAGCTCTTCGGAATATATTTCTTGATAATGTTTCCTCCATTCGCAGACACAAGCTTAGCTAGACCATTTTATTCAGAATAAGGTTTCACTGGAGAGACCAGGTAGCCAAGAAAATCTGACATAGGGGACAGTCTCAGGCCCTTCAATGGCTCCAGGCACCCCACACAGAGACAAAACGCAGAAGGCCCTTCCCCAACCCTTTAAAGAAGATTACTATTATGGATGAATTAAACTTAAGAAAGATTAAATATCTTTAAAAAAATCACTTTACTCCAGGGCATTCTCCTGGGTTATGACAACACACTTGCTGCCTTTTCAGGCCCCTGGTAACCTGGGAGGTCTATCCCGTTGACAGTCTGGGGCAAATATGATGCAGCCGCCGCGCTTTCAGTCATGACCTTCGGGGCTATGATGCCTTCAATGTGGTTGTTCATTCCCCCTGGCTATGCAGCCCAGCGCCCAGTGCACCTGGCCACAGGTGGACCAAGGGCTTGGATTTGTTTCTTTCCTATGTGTTTAGGCAAAGCGGAGTGGTCAGGGAGGGGAAGTGGTCTGGCAAACTCCTCACTGTATGAACACTGTGTTTCTCCTCTACACCAAGGAGGAGAAACACAGAACTCCAAAGGCCATATTTTTGCCAAAATGTCTAAAGGCAACATTTCCAAATTGGGACATGTCTTTGCTGTTGAGATGGGCTAAATAAAGCATCTGCCACTACAGCTGCCGCTGGGGAGTACCATGGTCTACGTCAACGCCTCCAAACGATGGGACAGCCATTTATGCCAGAGAGCAGACACCTCTCTACAGGACTGCCACAACCAGCTCAACCTTGCTAACAATCCCCAATGCCACACAGTGAACACGTTCTTAAATCAAATCCTGATTACAGAACATAAAGAGAACTAGATGATACGCCAAGATTGACATTCTGCGTGCATGCTAGGAAGCCATACTTTAACATTTTTAGACTCATTGGTATGCTATTACAGCCATTTCACGACAATTTCTGTAAATAAAATTTTCCATATCAATAGACCACTGTTTAAAAGCTAAGGGTCGTATATTGCCCTATCAGCAAATACTTACAAAAGCAAGATACAACCAAAACAATTTATTGTGATTCTAAACATCAAGAAGAAGAAAAAAAAAAAAAACCTTAATGACTCTCTTCTGCATGAGTACTGATGAGTATTTGATGGGGAGGAGCAGACCAAACACTTCATCAGAAATTGTTCTTTGAGCAAGTGCCCAGCTCAGAAACCTATTTACTCAAATGCCAAAGCATTGCTAGGAAAGCAGTAGTGATCTTGGTCACAAAAAACACCCCAACCAGCCAAGAAAGTTTACTAAGACCCCAAAGCAATTTCGGCAGCCACAGTGGTTGTTACAGTCTAATCATAAAATGCTCTTATTTTCCTTCTGTGAGACAATGTACAACCAGCTCTGTATTTAAAAGCTTCTATTTTAGTATAGAAAAGCTGTCAAGGAAGCCATCAAAAGTTCCGCAAGATTAAGGGTTTCACTGATCTGTGTGGTCTCACGTACTATCACGTTTCAATGTTTATGTTTTGAAAAATTTCAAATATACAGAAAAGTACAAAGAACATCTGTGTACCCATGACCAGGTTTTGTCACACTGTAATGCTTAACCACATCTGCATTAGGCCTTTTTTCTTAATAAATAGTTACATAGAGAAATAAAAACCTGCGGTTAGCACTCCCCAACCCCCTGCCCCTGCCTCCCTAAACAGTACGTGAAATATGCAAACAGTATTAGTTTGCATATTTCTATAATTTATGTAACTGTTGTCAGACTCCATGTATCAATCACAACTTGTTTTTCTTCTCATCACTGCGTTTCTACAATTTATCCTTGTTCATGCAAGTATACACAGTTTGCTTATTTTCATCACCATGTAGCATTTGATTGCATACATACAGGACATACTATTTTAAACTTTTTCCTTCCGACAGAGCGGTTAGATTGATTTAGGTTTTTCACTAGCCTTCACGAGGCAGAAATGAACATTTTTAACGTGTATGGTTTTGCACACATGAAATGATTTCTCCAGGCACATCCACAAAGTGGAACTGCCAAGCTGTAGGGTTTGTGCGTCTGCAGCTTTACCGGGGGCTGTGGAATTGCTCTCCAAAGAAATCATACCGAGTGACGCTCTACCACCAGCACTGGAGAACGCTGGTTTCTCCACATCCTTGTCTTCAACTGGATACTGTCAGGTTCTTTCATTTTGGCCTGATGACTATGAAATAGCGCCTCGTATTAATTTGGCTTTTCCTGACTGCCACTGAAAGTGAGCAAGCATCGTTTCAGGTTTACTGGCCAGCCAGGCCTTCATTTCCATGAACATCCTCATTGTAGCCTTGGCCTATTTTTCTAGTTGTCTTTTTTCTTGTTGCTTTGTAAGAGAGCTCTTTATATCCTGTGAGTTTGGGAAAGTCCACTGTAAAGTGGAGATAGTTTAGGGATTTTTGTTTGTTTTGTTTGTGTTTTGTTGTTTTCTTTGTTGTTGTTATTTGAGACATAGTCTCACTGGGTCACCCTGAGTAGTGCATGACATCATAGCTCACAGCAACCTCTAACGCATGGGCTCAAGCAATCCTCTTGCCTCAGCCTCCCAAGTATCTAGAACTACAGGCACCCACCATAACGCCCAGCTAGTTTTTCTATTTTTAGTAAAGATGAGTCTTGCTCTTGTTCAGGCTGGTCTCTAAATCCTGAGCTCAGGTGATCCACCTGCCTCAGCCTCCCAGAGGGCTAGGATTACAGGTAGGAGCCACTGTACCCAGCCTCTCTTAGAGATGTTTTAAAGCTAATCAAAAGGCACTTAGTCCAGTGTCTATTATATGTCAGGCACTCAAAAATATTTATTTTTGTATTTACACATGAATAAGATTCAGGGTGTAAAGCATTTCCTGCACTGCTCCCAAGCTAGTGGGATAAATACTGCAGAACTCAAAAAGGGAGTTTCAGCAACTCTCCTTGCCTAAGATATTTCCCCAAGGTAAGAAGACATAATATAGGTATTGCAGTGTTTACAAATAACCACTAGGGAAACGTGCAGTCAATTCCCTACGACACTGCTTCAACTATGTGTTTAACCAAAGTTACATCAATCCACACATGACTGTTACCACACTGTGAACGGCCCATTACCCTGGGTCTCAGCAATGGTTAAGGCACAGTATGAAAAGGTCTCTTGGAAAGAGACGGGGGCAGGGGAGCAGGTTAATTAGTGTCAGCAAGCTTCCCTTGCCAGGAACATCCTGAAGCAGAAATACAACCATGACTTCATGAAATTCCATAGGTCCAAGACTTCCATTTTCCCACATGTTGTAAATGATCCTTGAATAAGAAAAGCCAAATAACAATCACTGTACCAGTTGGGGTTTTGTTAAAAATAATGACCAAAGGACAGTGACATCATCTGGGTGGCAACCAGTCCTGCTCAATGCACAGTATGAAAATACGTCTCTAGCCCCAATATCCATAGAACTGTTCCTCAGGACGTGCTGGTGAACTGGAGCTCTGAAATCCCACTACATCATGCTTAGCCACAGAATGCATTTATTCTGGTGTGGACACCCTCCCAGCTTGGCTTCTCGTGACGTTTGCCTGGGGGAAGGCTGTGCCCGTCTTTATGAACTCTGCCAATGGAGTCAGATCGTGCACAGAGCCGCCCTCCAGACCTTTCAAGTAGTCCTGACATCAGCTTCAACAGAGGACCATCAGGGGCCTCTACAGATGTACTCAAACATCACCTAATCTTCAGAATGATCTCCCTCCAATTTCAACTTGCACTAAAGAGACCAGCCTCTCCCTACTATAGACAGCAAGGCCCACTCTCTCCTCCACTCCTCTTTAGAGCAATCAAATGGCAGATTCAACTTGAGCCCAAATATAAGTAGACCATCGTCTGATATCCATCAAGTATGTGGCCTTTCTTCCTTAAACGTGTGCCAAGCTTCCACTTTCTAGAAGTTAAATTGCCATATAAAAATGCCCTGGTGATAATGAGTAATTAGACACTGTAATGGAAAATTAACTGTGTTTTCATTCACAGCATTTATTTTAACAAGACTTTTCTATTTCTGTTATCAAACCGCAATGAAAATAAATTCAATCCTGATGGTTTGCAAAGGTTTTCTGGTTAAAACAAACAAACAAAAGACGTCTCTTCCTGGAGCATATTTATTTTACTAATGCTGCCAACTCTGAACCCCATTATTAGTAAATCCTAATGCTAATTCTAAATCTGTCCTCCACCTTAGGAGGAGAAACCAACATTTTGATCTCTCAAGCAGCTAAACCAGAGGCAGGCACCCTCCAGGCAGGCCCGGTCGCTTCTCCATAGCGGGATTCTCTGCAGCTAGGAGTCTTCACCCCGGACACCCCACCCCCCCCAATCCTTCTCTTTTTCTTTTGTCATGCTGCCTCCCAGAGACGAGTGCTGCCTTCAGCAGAGTTGTTCATGAGGGTCCTGTGTGCACCTGCAGGCCTTAGCACATGCTCCAGTAGAAAGCTGCTAATGTAGCTGTGGCCCATCTCAGAACCACCACCTAGAGCAGGCGTCCTCAAACTTTTTAAACAGGGGGCCAATTCACTGTCCCTCAGACCATTGGAGGGCCAGACTATAGTTTAAAAAAAAAAAAAAACTATGAACAAATTCCTATGCACACTGAACATACCTTATTTTGAAGTAAAAAAACAAAACGGGAACAAATATAATTCACAATGCTTCATGTGGCCCGCGGGCCGTAGTTAGAGGACGCCTGGCCCAGAGCATTAAATAGTATTGCATTCCCCCAAATAGACACAAAATGAGGCTTAAATCTATGCATGTCATCCAATCCTGGCAGCCCTCTAACCATATTCCAGCTAAGAGTTGGCCAAAGGGCTGAGCCTAGGACCCACCAACTTTACATCCATTACCATGACTCTGGGGCAGGAGATGACATTGAGGCTCACAACATCCCCCAAAGTTCACAAGTTTAGTACAAATTGGAGAGCCTCAGGCCATCTGACCTGCCTGGGTTTTCATCTCTATTGCTCCTCCTGCCTGACCTCAAAACAAAGTATAAATAAGACAAAAGAGTATGTCTGCAGTATGGGAGCTTGAGGTTGCTGTGAGCTGTGATCAGGGCACTCTACCCAGGGGTCAGAGTAAGACAACGTCTCAAAAAAAAAAAAAAAAAAAAACACCTAAAAATGTTCCTGGTGTTATGTTTTCTTAGTCCCCCACAGAGAATGCTAAATGCGGAGCAGAGCTCAGGCTCTGGGTCTCACCCCTTAGTAGGCCCTGGCAGAGGACTCAGAAGGAGCAACTTCAGCTACTACTATCCATGGACTGACAGGAGAATTCAGAAGCCACCTTTGCTTTCCCTGCAAAGCCGTTCAGAGGGACATTGTGCTACACAGCTGAACCGGAGTGGCCTCTGGAATTAGAGATTATATTTCTCTTTCCCTATTCTTTTTTCCTTTTAATTTCTCTTTATAATTTAAACAACCTTTTGCAGTCCTTACTGCTGTTCTGATAGATTCCTGGGATATGTTACTCTTTTCACTTTTGATTCCTAGAATGCGCTGAAACCATTTTATCCTGTCCATGCTTATATCACAAATTCGGTCTTCAATGCACAAGTACAACCAGCAAGAACACCGGCGTATCTTTAGGAAATCAGCCTCACAAAAGAGTTTAAAAATACATACACACACAACTAGAACACATGAGTTCTAGTTAACCAAGTTAATTTGACAACTTTGCTGGTGATAACGCTCGTTCGGTGCAGTGCAAAGAGAAAACTCCACACGATAAGCAAAGGTATTAAGTTGCCCAAATGTTCTCTTATACCAATTCCAAACTGCCTGTCATAGACTCTAGAGAGTAACAGAGAAAAGTCTGCAGTGGTTCTACACGTAGTTGAGAGCAATTTTTAAAACACCCTAAAAATAATGGACTCGATGACAGTGCCAGCGCTGAGCAACACAAATATTTGTTGAATTAAAGGATATCAAAGGTTATAGACATTTGAAGAGGCAACTGAACTCATAAACAAAATTTCCAATCATTTTCCTATTTGCTGTTAGAAAAATCAGAGCTACCGAAGACACTGCTGATGAGCCTGTCACAAATTAAAACTGACTCTTCAGGAAGCCTGTGGCATCTTAACAAAGGAGTAAAAAAACTTAGGCATGAGGAGAAACCACTAAGGATCCCTAAAGCTCAGGATGTATGTTCTGACCCTCAGTGAGTCCTTGCTCCTGCACACCCATCGATTTATTCGCCCTTACAATGGGAACAGAAGCAGCAGTCATGAGTAATTGCTAATAAAAGCCTACAGGCCTCTGGCAGAAACACAAATGCTTGTTGATAATGATCATTCTCCCAGACCCTGGTTTATGTTTCCCCATTAACATTCCAGTGACCAACTCTCAGGTTCCCAAGATCCTAGGGATTTGGGTCTCTGACTAAAAGACCAAAGAGGGAGCTGAGATTTGAAGTATCCCAAGTGCCAACTCCAAGATGTAGTAGCTGCCTCCCTAACCCCAGACGAGTCATTACACCTGTCTGCACCACGTGCAATTCTTCACTGGGATGACAACACCCAATCTTTGTGATAAAAATGCACTCAAGGACACCACCCCTAAGAACTTGCTCCTCTTGGACCCACCAAAGGATAAAATGTTCTCAATGCTGCTCCTAAGATAAACACCCTTCCCCAGATTCCCCCTTTAACTGGTTGGTTGACTGTCCCCTGGGTGTGACTGCGGGTTTATCCTGGGTGTGTGTGACCAAACTGGAAAAGTTTTACTGATTTTTGAGTACCCTGACGAGGAGCATGGTGGCAGCAAAAGTGAACTGCAGTGACGCTGACACTGCAGAACGGATGTCCTACGTGAGGAGACCGCTCTGTGGTCTCTGTCCCCTCCAGCTCTAAGTCCACCGTCAGCTCTGTAGGACTGACCACTGATGGTCCGAGAGAGGGGACAGAGCCCGCAGAACCCCTCTGCCAAAGAAAGGGAAAAAAAATTAGGCGACAGGTCTTAGTGGAATAATTAAAAGTCCAGAATGGGTCACAGGTTGTAAAATATCCAACTATCTATCAATGCTTACCTCTCCCCAAATGTGCGTGTGCATTAAATGTAGATTAAGAATAAATAATGATAATAAATTGTAAGTAATTAGTACCTTAGGTTCATTTATCAGGATCCTCTTACAAAATCCCTTAGGGTAAAATGCTATATCCTTCTTTTGGTGAAGCAAGGTATCAATTTTTTTTTCCAAACACCCTTCAAATTTAGAAACTCCCCTGGTTTCTGGGGGCTGGCTGAAAGGCAGAGACTTCAAAGTGACACTGCCGCTCCCCCTCTGCCATCCTGAGAAGTCAGCTTTCTTCAAGTAACTTTTTCACCTGGAAACATTCACAACCAAAGGAGGAAAACAGTGAGCGATGATATTTAGGACAGCCTAAAGGGCACCACATTTTCGGCCCTTTTTGGTCACTGTCAACTTCTAAGGTTTATGAGAGGTAGTTACTGATTTCTAAAGGGCAAAACATTTCTATTCCGAATGGAGATACTGCTAACAGATTTAAAAATAAGACTTAACTTGTCATATTCCAAATTAACTCTAAACAAATTCCATCCTTTCCAACAGCCCGAATAACAAAACTTTTTTCAAATGGAGCCTTTCTTTCGGCTTGGTTTTTGAAATTTTATTTTAAATTTAATAAGAAACTTTCTTGTAGTTGGGCTTAGAAGGCAAGGATCCCCTTGTTCATTGTCTATGAAGGTGATTTACATGATCTACTGGGAAACAAAGAAATTTGGAAACATCTTTATAGGACCAAAATCACTGCATTTTTAATAAGACCTGTTAAAATAAACAACAAGTTTTGGATGGTGAGGATTCCATCAAAGTTAGAATGTCTAATAATAAATTACTGTCAGCTGATTATCTGCCTGATGAAAAAATATTTCCATTTCTCAGTTTACTTGAATATATACTCTTCTGCCTGAGGAAATTCAGTATTAAAAGCTGACATTTGGATTACTAAATCTAAACAACGTAGATTACTTCATTATATACAAGTTTTTAAACCACACCACTTTCTTTCCACTCCAATTTTGTGAACTTATGCACACTAGTAACTTTATTTTTTGAGCACATTTTATACCCTAGTTTTCATTATTTTACCTGACACAGTTCTCTTCTGTTAGTTACTTACACTATAAATCATAAAAAAAAAGCTAAAAAAGCTCAGTAACTTTAATTTCAATTTATGCCTTTCTTTTGAGTTTAACTTTTCATGCATTGCCACTACCAAAAGTGCTAAACATTTAGCTCTATCTAGCAAAAAAAAAAAGAAATAAAAGAAATTATAGGTTCATTACAGATGCCAGCAACTTATTTTTTTAATTAATAAAAACGATTACATTCATCCAATCTTTTTGATCCTGAACTTAAAAACAAGAAAAAATGCTTTCAAAGTATGGTATTTGCAAAACCCCTGAGAAATCACTAATAGGATCCCCATGATCTAATACATGTAAGGTTTTAACTGTAATTGTAAACCCACGGAAGGCTTATGATCTGAAAGTATGGACTGTTGTAGCCAGTTTTTATGGGTTTAATTCCACCAGCAAATCCTAGTTTCTATATTTTAAGTCTCAACTAGAGAAAAACCACGACACGTTTTCAAAAGAATAAGCTGAAGGAATAAATAATAGGGCAAGAAAACCTTTGCCGACAACCACCCTTTCCCACAAGCCATCACTCTCAAAGCACAAGACCGCACACAACTTTAGTCCGTGATCTACAGGCAATTCACTTTTAACACTCGCAACACTACATATGAATCATTTTATTTTTCTCTGCTTTACTTCCCACACAAGGTTCAATAAACAGAACTTACTCAGCCTTGACTGACTGGATGCCGGTTTTCTGAGGCTGTTCATTACTCCTTTTCTGACATGTTTTCTTCTAGGGTCCAATTTCCTAACTCCCATGAGCTAAAAAAAAGCTGCCTTCAAGTTAACAAGGGCACAAAGTCACCGAAAATTCTGGCAGCCCTCGACTATACCGAGGGTGCTTAAGAGATGTTCTGTTTTGTCCTAGGAGCTTCCCACATACAGTGCTTATGACTGAGATAGACCCTCTCTCTTGCCCCAAAGGGATTTGAGTTGTCCTAGCAAATGACTACTTGTACTCAAAACAAGATTCAGACTACCTCCCCTATTCCATATATATGTGGACTATTAATCCAAGTGTACGCACACCGCCTACACAAAAACGTAAAAGTATGGACATCGAAATATCTAACTTGTTTCTAAATTTTATTTGTTCCTTATTTCATAGATTTCTTAGTTTTTAAAATTTGGCATTACAAGGTTTGTTATAGGATAACAGGCTTAATTCTACCTTACAGATAAATTAGCTTTAAAAAATAAATAACTGAATAGAGTTAACTTCATAACTAAACACACATAGGAACAATTCAATTTTAAAAGAACTTTGCCCTATGTGTATATATTTATTGATTATAAATACACAGACGCTATCAATGGAACAAAGAGAAAATGGACTTCCAAGCGTTGTTCTCTAAGAGCTTTTGGGCTGAATGTTCCAAAAATATCTTTCAAAACCACTGCTGGCTCTTCACTTCATTTTTTCAATGGTAAGTACAATTTAATTTATTTCATGCCTCCCATGCAACAAACATAACCTCGAAGGTTTTTTTGGTTTGGAAAGCATTCCAAAACAAAAATTTGAAAGCACTGTTGGTAACATTTTTCTTTTTCTTTTTGCTATAACCACCTTTCTGTAACTTAATTCCTATTAATGCCAAGGCACCTTGAAATTTGGAGCTTCTCTCAATGCAAAGTATTTTTGACTTTTTCATAGATTCATTTCACTAATAAATAATCTACTTATTAATTTCTCCTTATCTCTCCTATTGGTCAGCAATGTTTTTAGTGACTTAAAGTCAGCTCATGCCACAAACACAACATACTCCGGAATTATTTCCCAAAGGGAGATCGTTTTTTAAGTAAAGTTCAGTGAATTCAGGATTTTGTTGAGAACCTCCGGATATTGATTTACCTGTAAAATCCCAGTGGAGACAGTGGGAGGTTGGGCAAGTTAACTCAAAGTGAGAAGAAGCAAGGCCGCCAAGCTCAAGTTGAAACTCACACCACCACTTCCTGAAAGAATGAGTTAGGAGCTGAACCAGGTCAAGGGTTCCAACTTTCTGACTGAAAACCACAGCGTTGCAGGGAAGGAGGAAGCGCTCTCCCGGCAGCCCACGCCGAGGCTGCCTTTATTTTGTTTCCAAGTGACCCGCACCCTGCCCGGCCCTTCGTAATGCCCACCGCTTGCAGGGGCGCAGGAAAGGAACCCCCTTACTCCTTCCCCTCGCCCTCGAGAGGGGAAGCAGAGGCGCCCCGCACCGGCGTGGAAGCCGCCGCACCTGCCACCCCAGGGGGCGTCTTACCCGAACAGGAATGCAGGGGCTTGGGCCGCACCACCAGCGACGGGCACACGGAGTAGAGGGAAAGTTTCTCAAAGTAGTCGCAGGTCTCCTTGGAGAGGATCTCGTCGATCATGAAGGTCTTGTAGCGCCGCCTGGCTGCTTTGAGCTGGCCGGGCGAGCTCAGCCTCAGCTCGGCGTGGCAGTGCATGGTGAGCCGGGGCGAGCGCCCGTCCGGCCGGGCCCGAGCCCCGCTCCTCGGCAGCAGGGGACGCGGCGGGGCTCCGGGGACTCGCGGAGCGGAGCGGGAGCGTCTAGACCCACCCGCGAATCAGCATCTTCGCCGAGCCCTTTTGGGACAGTGCAGCTGTCAATCAGCGCGTGCTTCCTGCAGGGCCGGTGCGGCCCGCGGCCCGAGGGGCGTCGCGCCCCCCCCCGCCCCGCCCGCGCGCCCCGGACCCGACCTGCGCGCCTCGCGCCCCGCCGCGCCCGCTCGCCACCTCCCGCCCGGCGCTGTCTCGCGCTGCGCCGCCTGGCTCTCTATTTTAAGACGCTCACTTTGGCTCCGTTCCCCGCCCCCCTCCTGGGACGAGCTCCAGGTGTCTGAGCAGGAGAGTGCGCGCGAGTGTGCCCGCCGTGCGGGGAGCGCGCGCCGCCCGCGGCCAGGGCCTCGGCCGGCCGCTCCCCGGGCCGGGGTCCCCAACCCCTGCAACCCAGCAGGAGGGCACTTGTTAGAAGTTGAGTCCTCCCCGAGGCCCGCTCTGGTTGCGGGCCGTGCCTTTCTCCTTCCCCGCATGGACCGTTCCCCGAGACCGTGGCCTCTGCTCACAGCCCCGCATCTCGGGACAGGCCGGCGCGCTCTGAGCGTGGGGCATTTGCGCCGACATTGCAAACTTGATTGCCTCTCCAAGATCCCGAACGATAAGTCACCGGGGACCAGTCCGTTACACCAATAAAAAACTGCAAAAATTGTAACTAATAACAGCTTGCCGGCGTTTTCACGCTTAAACTCTGTTTATAAAACGATCTTCCTCGCCGGAAGGGGCCGTCGCAGCGCGACTCCGGGGTGCGGGGAGCCCAGGGTGGCAGGCCCGGTCCGGGCCTCCCCAGCGCCCGACCCGGCCGCAGATTCGTTCCTCCGACCCTCGCGGCGGGGTCGGGGAGGCGCACGGACTCGTGTTTATTTGGTGCTTCGTCTTTTTCCTTCTGAGCTCCTAGTCCCAACTCTGTTCTAATCAAAACCATTTTCTTTGTAAATGGAACTGGTGGGTGACAGGGACCCCCACCACCCCCAGCGGGCCTCGGCGCCTGGGACCGCTCCGCTGCCTGCGCCCAGCTGGAGTTCGGCCGGAACAGCTCGGGCGCGCTAGTTTCCACAATTTATTCTCACAATCGGTGTGCAGGGAGTTGAAAGGAAAAGGCACCGTAGAAACTCTGAGAATCACAGTCTTGGGCGGCCTTCGCCCCCGCAGACTGTCGGGTCCGGGAAGCGGCGCGAGTCTCCACCCGGCTCCGCGGAGCCGCTCGCCCGGGGGACCCTGGCAGCTGCGGACGCGAGTCCCCGTGCGCGCCTGGACCGGTGGCTAAACTCAGAGGGAGGGACACGCCTGGAGAACTAATAATTAGAGAAAATAGATGTTAATAGAGCGAGTCATGGCCTAGCATTAGACCTGGCCCGCAACGCGTCTTTGAGGAACTTCCAGGACCAAGTGCTTGTGAACTGGCTCCCCTCCCCTCCGCTGAGAACTGTTCTAGTTCATTCTCTTTCTTCAGGCGGAGGCAGCTGCAAGGCCGGCGACATCCGCGGCCGGGTGTCCAGGCAGCGGCTCGTGTCCCGCAGCAGGGCCCTGGGGTCGCCCCGCGGCCCGGCGAGCGTTTGGCGGGATCCGGGAGCGCGGCGGGGAGGCGACCCCAGGCGCAGCGCCACTGCGAGCGGGGCCGGAGCGACCCCAGACCCAGCACCTGAGCGACAGATAGCACGGGGCCGTCTCTGCACCGCTCCCCTTCCTCGACCTCCCTTCTCCTCTCGGGCGCTTCCAGCACCTTCCACCGCCCCAGCTCCGCTCCGCCTTTCCTCCACATCCCGCACATTGAGCCTCCTCTCCTCGGTCGAATTTCCCTCTCTTCTCTGCCCTCTTCTTTTCCCACTGCTGCTCTTGTTTCTCCTTTTTCCCTTCCCTTCTCATCTCCTTTCCTTTCTGCGTATTCGGGTCTAGAGTTGCGCCCCTGCGGGAGGCTGCAGACGGCTCGCCGCCGGGGACAGCGCGCAAGGCCCGCAGCCTGCCCGGCGGGAATCCCCTCCGGCCCGCCCGACTTTGGCCGGCAGCGGCCTCCCGCGCTCTCCCTCTCCCGGCTTCCACTCGCCGCAGGTTGCCCTGACCCTCCGGGAAGACCAGGCCTTTGATTTGAAATTTGCGATGTTTTAATAGCCAAAGAAGTAAAACGTTCTGATTCAGCTCCTGGGAATTTTCCCTCTTCTATTTTCCTCGACAGGGGCAAGAAATCTCAAAGGGGGTCTACGCCACGTGCAGGAGAGAGATTTCTGATTTCCAGATCTTGGAGTCTGGGGCTTTGCGCTCTCTGACTCTAATACCCTAAGCTGAGCCTCAGTTTTCCCCTTTGTAAACACTAATTGTAAAATCTTCTGCACAAGGTCGCGTTCGCATAATTCATGCCCTTATATAAACTTGTTCTTTTCGATCGGAGTGCACTCCGCACCCCATCACCTCCCTCCTACGACCGAAAAACTAGTTGGAGACTCATCTCAAATGTCGCCTTCTCTGTGAAGCGTTTCCCCACTCCCCAAGACTACTGCTGACGTCTGTGCAGGGGCATTTCCTTCACTGTCTTTTACATGTTTATTTCACCCACTGGACAATGAACTCCTGGTGGGCCAACCCTTACACGGTATTAATTCACCTTCTGTCACCAGTACCCACAGAGCGCCTGTCACGTGGTAGGAGTCAGTAAACACGTCATAACCAAATGAATCCCTGAAAGCTGGGGAAGTTAGATAATATATGTTAGGTGGGACATCAAATCTCAGGTATGCTAAAGTCTTTCTCTTTGAGTCTTTCCCTTTCTCTTTAATAATTTTGGGAGTTAACAATGGTCTGGCCCAATTCCTCTCTGCTCCCTCATAATTTTGGGGGTTAGCGATGGTCAGGCCCAATTCCTCTCTGCTCCCCTGTCTCCCTTTTTCCCACTCCCTTTCTCCTGCTCTCAGTATGTGCTTCTGTTAGAGGAAGCACACCCCAGCTGTCAATCACAAACTGGGGCTTGGTCAGAATCATGAAGGGTTTTGTTTCCAACATTAATGAAGTGGCTGGAACAGCAAACATCTGCCAATGAGACTCTAACCTTTTCCAGCTGCTGGAGACCCACAGACAAGTCCCAGCCTCCTGTGACTGTACCCAGGCAGTGTCTGTCCCTGTGCCCTAGGGGTTGGAGGGAAATGCAGACTGGAGGAGACAGAGGGGTGTACACTGACCCACACTTAGGTGGGCATGAAAGGGGATGAAAATCTCACCTTCCAAGAGGCTACAGGGATCAGCTCCCCTGCCCCCACCTGGCACCTAATTCCTGGGGCAGAGCCCAGCCAGAGAGAAGAGGGGGAGAAAATCTTTGCAAAGTTCCTGTTGGAGGTTCTGTCAACTAGAAACCAAAGATTTCCTCTTCACCATTTCCCCCCACACCTGTATCTCCAGTCAGCTAGAACTCTTGACATTTAATAAAGCAAAATGGTATTTAAAAATCCCAGTGTAACACTTCAATTGCATCTAGGACTTACCCCTCGATGGACTCAGCTTGATTTTCAGTTTAACTCTCCTTGGGCTATATGTTAATAGAGATATTCAGAAGCAGCCAGCATATAACATCTTAAAAATACTCTAATTCATTTCCTAACCATCTTTTCTTCAAAGGGTACAGAAGGGTCAAAACACTTCTCACATTCTACTAAAGCATATGTAATAACTAATTTCACTCCCTAAGATTCGAAATAGTTTCAGACATGTAAAAGCAAAATAGGGAAAGCCTTGTAAGTTAATATTCCCTTGGGCCACAGGGCCATGCCCAACTGCTACAGATGGAGACCAGAGGAGCAGCCTCAATACCAAGTCAGAGGAGCTGTAGGTGGAAGGGAGCTTACTTTACAAAAACTCTCAGACACTGTAAAGCATCTCTTTAAAGGAGGACACAAACGCAATTCACTGGACAAAGGAGCTTGGAAAGGATTGAGTAGACAGTTCAATCCCTCTCAAAGCATCTTTCTGATAGAAAAGTTTAAACTGAGAAAAGATAAGACCGTGGCAATATCTACAGAACACTGAACATTCCCATGAAGAGTGAAAATGCAATAATTCACCCTGGGGGTTCCAAACTCTTAGAAGCTTGGTATAGAGATTAAAATTTGCTGATTATGGGGTAGCGTCTGTGGCTCAAGGAGTAGGGCACTGGTCCCATATACCGGACATGGCGGGTTCAAACCCGGCCCCAGCCAAAAACTGCAACAACAACAAAAAAAATTTTTTTGCTGATTATTTCCTTTTCTTTCTTTTTTTTTTTTTTTTTGGTAGAGACAGAGTCTCACTTTACCACCCTCGGTAGAGTGCCATGCCATCACAGGACTCACAGCAACCTCCAGCTCTTGGGCTTCTGCGATTCTCCTGCCTCAGCCTCCCTCCTGCCTCTGAACACACACACACAGAGCTTTGGATGATTAAGGAAATCAGCTGGCACGATTGTTACTATGCTAGTATGGAACAATATTTACTAGGAACTCTGGTGCAACATGCCAATCAGAGAACGTAATGGTCTCCGCGCTCCAGGTCCTTAAGGGAGAAGAGGTTGGTACAAACTCCTGGACACAGATGCTAATCACCTACTTAGGTCTAAGTGTAGAGGATGAGTGTGTGTGTGTGTGTGTACGCACTCCTGTTTGTCTGTATACGCATACATGCAAGGCTGTGCCCACACTCCACTTTCTTTTTACTTTCTTTTTTCCCTTTCTTTCCTTCCCATGAGAACAGGGGGAAAGGGAATGAAAAACAGAAAAAGGAAGTGCATTTGAAAAATCTCATTTATTAAATAAATTCAAGGGAACTTCTCCATTTTATAAGGGAAAATAGAGAAAAAGAAGCTAAGTGAGCCAACCAGCATGATTTTTCACATTTTTAGTATCTTTCTGTCCTATGCTTAGCCGGTGCTTTTATGCACACAAAGAAATTTGGACTGTTTCTTTTTCTAAGAAATCTTCCATAATTTGAAATATTTCTTACAATCACAGACTTTTAAGAGAAAGTTGGCCTCTGTGAGCTATTTATAAGGAATAATACCATCAATAGATATTACAATATAGCAAATGTGCTCAAAGCAAAATAGAGACACAAAAAAATAATATGGAAAATTCTAGCATTGAACATTCTTATATAAAAAAATTAAGAAAATGCAAAAGTATTGTTTTGGGGATAATCTGAGTTGAATAAATTTTTGCTTAGATTTCATTCATCTGGGGGAGGGGGGTTATGCAGAGAAATATGTTGCTTCACTTGAAGCAGACAGAGACAGGAGAATTTTTATAGATCTCTAATACTGTGGCTTTTCCTTCATTAACTTTCAAACGTTACAGGGACCCTTAGATCTAAATAGGCTCTAAATTACTAAAGTAAATGAATGAGATGGTGCCCGTGTCTCTGCATTCCAATTATGCAAGCAGCCTGCCCTTTTAAATACAATTTGAAATCACAGAACAGAATCCCCAATTCCATTGCCAATCCACACATCCCGATACGTTTACTTAAGTCAATTATTGTGTCTCTTAGATTATGTCTACACAAGCTGCCAAAACATCTGGTCATTTCAATCAGTTCAATAAAAGATTCTGCCAAGTCAAGACAAAAATTAGTCAACTTACTCATTGATATAGGCAGAACAATGGATTAAGTAAGTGGATATAGCTCCAAAGGCTTGGGTTTTCTTTTCTAAACCAGAATACAGTTCATGGTTCATCAAGGGGTTATGATTTTTATCAGTTAGTGTTTGAGAGGCGTTCTGACTGATCTTCAGTCCAAAATGTAATGGGTATGAAGACGGCTTAGCCATGTCCCTGAGACAATTATGTGTCATTTGAGTTATGCTCTCAAGGCTGGGACCAAGCCAGCATTAACGCAGGACTGGTGTTTGCTAAATGTTAAAAAATAAAAGTAGGGTGCGCCTGTGGCTCAGTGAGTAGGGCGCCGGCCCCATATACCGAGGGTAGTGGGTTCAAAAAAAAAATAGCTGGGCGTTGTGGCGGGCGCCTATAGTCCCAGCTGCTGGGGAGGCTGAGGCAGGAGAATCGCGGAGCCCAAGAGCTAGAGGTTGCTGTGAGTCCTGTGACATCACGGCCCTAAAGTGAGACTCTGACTCTGCAAAAAAAAATAATAATAATAAAAGTAGCAGTACTAGGAATCACGAAAAAGTACTTTTTCCTCTGGAATCTACTGGTTTTCTGGTGTCCATTTGTCCTCATTCTGACAATATCTGACACAGGATTTGAATTACCAAACACAGATAAGAAACTCCCTTTCCCAAAATGCTGCTCTATAAAATGAAATAATATGATTCTTTCATTTATTTAGTCTATATCAGGGGTGCCTAACATGGTTTTTTCTGCCACGCATTGGAAAAAGAGATGTCTTGAGCAGCACATTAAATACACAGACACCAACGAAAGCTGAAAAGCAAAAAAAAAAAAAAACAAGGTCCGGGCGTAATTTTCACGATATCCAACTCCACAGATAAGCAAAACAGGCCTCAAAAATTCCCCATGCACCCCACAGGCTGCAGATTAGACACCCCTTGTCTATTATTATAGTGTCCCCATTGGATATTTGCAATGTCAAATCATTATCTTTGTGGCCTGCAGAGTGACAGCCCCAAAGAGAAAGAAATGCTCTGAGAAGGTGGGGGGTCAGGAGCCAAGCCCAACATTCTGCTCCGGTCACCCCATATTCCCTTTCCCACTGACACACTCACTCACAAATTAAAAATCCTCTGATCTGAAGCATTTTAAAAAATTGGTTTAGAAATCTGTAGTAGACTATAAGTTCTCACTTGAATAAATGTACTGGGCTTAAAAAAAACATTTTCATATTCATTTGGGGCAACATTAAGTGCAGATAACCTGCCCGTGTCTAATTTTATATGACTTTGTTCTCTGTGTGTAGATTTGAAGTTTAAAGACCAGAGATAATTAGGAACAATTACTGTCATCACTGACTAATATAAACTTTATATTAACTTTATGACTCATCCTCCTTCTGAACGTTCCAGAGTATGCGATCTCTAGGCTGATTTCTATGTATAACCTGTTAAGTGTCTATATCTTAATTCCTAAAGATTAATTTTTTAATGAATTAGTAAAAAAAAAAAAAAAAGTGTCTCCTTTAAGAGAGAAAATAGCTGTCTCAAAAATGAAATTTTTAAAAACTCAGTTCTATAGATAGGAGGAAGATAATTTTTTTTAAAGGAGAAAAAGTTGTATTTAGAATCTCTGAGTTGAATCTTGCTTTATGAAAAAAATAATTTTACTAATAGGTTAACTAGGCTAAAGGGTAAAAGTCTAAGGTTCAGTAAAGGAATGATGTTCAGGCAGGTTCAGATAGCTAAAAGGGAAGATTTTAGTTTTGACATACGGAGATTGGAAGTTGGTAGGATGAAGACTTTTTGTAAAATTAGGCAAAAGGACCCTGGACAAAGAATAGGATAAACTCGAGTGATCAAACTGGAGAACAGAGGGTAGATGGCAGCTGACTTCTCCTGGACAGGGCTAGAATTTGCTTTCCCTCTGTGAGACTAATTATGCTGAGATTTATGCCTTTATTTATCTAGGATAATTTCAGACAAGTAGGTTTTACAGCTGTGAAGACAATTGCTTGGGAAACAGAAAGGGAACAGGGCAAGAAGGAGGGTGTAGAAGAGATGAGTGTGTGTCGTTAAACAGAATATGCAGATTCGGAGGTTCCTGAGAACCTCAAAACTATTAACATGCAAAAAGAAAAGTGTCCAACCTCAAATTCAAAGTTTAGAGCACACACCCCACACACACACAAGCTAAATAGCTGACAAGTAGGTGACAGTCTCGATGATAAACTAAGAAGTCATTTATATACAAGGTAATATTTGGAGCACAAAGACCCACATAATAGAGCCTGCATGAGTCACACACTGTCTGTGAGAATATAAACGGGTATGACATTTCTGGAGGGCAGTTTGGCATTATGTCTCAAACTCTTAAATCGATCCAGCAACCCCATTCCAGGAACTGAAAGTAACGCTGAGCTGCTCAGATCATCATCTCCTAGGAGAGCCTGTTTAAAAACTACTGATTCCCAGTTTCTTTCCCCAGAAATGTGTAAGAATTGACATTTTAAAGCAATCAGTCCTTTGATTTTGATAGTTTAACAGGTTGCCAAAGAGCTAATAATAATAAAAGTGAGAAGGTTGTAAGTAGAAAGAAAGGTTAGTTGTAAGATTTCTTAAAACTGAAGGAAATTAGAAAATCTGTCATTCCACCCATCTGAACCTCACTTTCCTTGGCTTTACAATAAAAGTGCATACCCAATGGCACTATTATGAGATTGAATAAGGAGGTACACATAAATGACGCAGACAATGAATGACACATAAAGATCAAATGTTAACTTTTATTAATGTAATACAGAGCAAAAAAAGTCATTCTAATAATAGAATGTATAATACAATCCAGTGTTTGAAATATTATTTATATAGACATATATAAATATGTGCAGACATGTCTGAAAGCATGTTCAAATATTAACATTGATAATTTATTGCATTTTTCTTTTTAAGACAAAGTCTCACTCTGTTGCCCTAGGTAGAGTGCCATGACATAGCTCACAGCAACCCCAAACTCCTGGGTTCAAGAGATCCTCTTGCCTCATCCTGAGTAGCTGGGACTGCAGGCACAGGCCACAACACTCAGCTTGTTTTTCTATTTTTAGTAGACAAGGGTCTTACTCTTGCTCAGGCTGGTCTCCAACTCCTGAGCCAGAGAAATTCACCTGCCTCAACCTCCCTGGCGGAGGAGGGGGTAAGATTACAAGCGTGAGCCACAGTGCCCGCCCAACATTGATAATTTCTTAATAGTGGAATTTTGTGAGACTTTTCCTCTCTGTAATTTTGAATATTGTCTTCATTGTTTTACAATTGACATCTATCTTTTACCACAAAATATAATATTTAAGTGCAAAAATATAAGCATAGTTCAAATTACATTTATATAAAACTTCCATTCACTGAAAATTTCCACATGTGAACTTCATACATGTGTATGAAAAAGAATATATTTCTATTTTATAGATGAAGAAACTAAGGAAAAAACTTGTAGTTACCCAAACACAGCTAAACTTACACTTGCCAAGTCTCAAACCCACATGTTTTTTTATTCCAATATCACCATACTTTCTATGGGACGTGTCCTCACTTAATCCCAGTCATATTTCCTAAAAGAAACGGGACTTCATTTTTACAAGTTTCTATTTTTCACATATCCACCCCATTTTCAAGAAATGCTAAGGACATAATAAAACAGATAAATTGAACTTAAAGCAGTTGATATGAAAACATGAAAATCAGGAAATGAAGTTGGGTCCTATAGAAACAACCACCTTATGTGCCATGAGCTTCTGTTACTAGGTAACCCTCTGAATATAGGACTGGTAAAAGTTAGCAGAAGTTTCTGGGCAGTGCCTGTGGCTCAGAGGAGTAGGGCGCCAGCCCCATATGCTGGAGGCGGAGGGTTCAAACCCAGCCTGGACCAAAAAAACTGCAAAAAGAGTTAGCATAAGTTTCATGAGCAAGGAAAACCAGCTGACAATTCTGTAGAATGTGCACTGTCAACTGTATTGCTCTGAGTTCCCGTGGGTTTTTCACCTCCTGGCAATCAGGCCCCAGGGTCTGACCCAGCTTAACCGCGGGGCGGCTTTGGCTGGGGACGCGTGGAAGCGGCCGGGCCCGGAGGCAACCGCAGTTCCCCGGGGCCGCCGAGGGCCGCGCCTGCCCCCTGCTGGACGGAACAGCGAGCGGCGCGCCGCGTCGCGTCTCCCTCCACCCGCCGCAGAGAAGCGCGTCCCCAGCACCTGCCGCGCAGAGACAGCGCCAACTATAGGACGTCTGTCTCAGCACCACCAGCAAGTGCCACTAGCTGCTGTTCTTCAGCAGATCAAGGGACACTCTTTAGATTGGACAGGCAAGGCTCTTTGCTGGCCCCAAACTCTAGCTTTAGTCCTCATAATTCTCACCGTCCAGGATTTGAATGCTCCATCTAAAATAACTTCATGTAACGGAGCTCTACTATCTAATACGGGCATTGAACAAGGGAGGGTTTCAAAGCAGCTCACAGTACAAGCAGCCCGTAGCACACAAGATCCAGGATTGTGCTGTGCCGTCAGAGTTTAAGAGAGACTGCAGCTCACGTGTACCCGAGGTTTGGGGACCACAACCGTCAGAAAAAGCGCACATCTCGTTAGTTTACAGTGGTAGATCTCTAACATAGTTGATAATATGTACATACCTTACAATTTCATTAACTCCGGTATATGTTGTTGTCTACGCCAGACCATATTTTATACAGCTTTTATGGTTGGATGGACTTACAGCACCCTGAATTTATAGATGACCCTGGTCTCCTTTTAACGTAGATTGTAAGTTGTCCTGGGAAAAAAGGAGTGGAGAGTCTGACTAAAGGAAGAAAAATGTAAGAGGCAAATGTTAATGACAGGATGAAATAAAGGAAGAGAAATAGAAAGAACTCAGTATTTTCTACCATCAAGAGAAAAGCCATGGCTGAACGTGGTGGCTCACTCCTGTGATTGGAGCACCCTAGGAGGCTGAGGCAGGTGGATTGCTGGAGCTCAGGACGAATGAGTCCTAGATGTTTTAAAGCATTATGTTCTGGGGTTGTTTGTTACACAGTAATAGATAACAGAAACACTTGTGCCTTCTGGGTCTGTTCAAAATTGGCATCATAGATACTATTTCCATCCTATTCTAACATACTGCTTCGAAGATCCAATGCGCTGGTGTAGTTAAGCAGTGAAGACTCAGTTCAAGGTGAGTAGTTCCAGTTGCATAACCACTTGGTGTCCCGTAGAAATCCAGTCTCCACTAGGGCCCAATAACAAGTGCTGTTTCCAAATAGAGAAAATAATTGTCCACAGAAAAGGCCTGGCCTTGCCCTGGGGTTGCCTATCAGAACTTACCAGAGGGTGCATAGAGCATATTTTTCTGCCAGAGACACTTAAAATAATTTTAGGTCTGTCGGATTTTATAGTCAAATGGGTGGAGCAGTTTGAGACAAAGCTTAGATCTCTGCTGAGACTTTTCTTATATTGGGTCCCACATAAAATTGGCAACCCTGTAGGCTGCCAGTGAGTGAATCGGAGCAGCACATCTGAATTTCATGTACAATATGATATTCCATAATCCAAAGAGGCCCACAGACTGCACGTGCCCTTTCACCATGGCAAGTAGTACAAGGTGCAACAACTACATCTCACTTAAAAGCAGATGTCCCAATATGCCCCAGACACTAGACTCCTAGTAATTTCATTAGGTGGATCCCTTGAGCTCAAGACCACCCTGAGCAAGAGCAAGACCCTATCTTTACCAAAGGCATGGTGGTGCACCTGTAGTCCCAGCTACTCTGGAGGCTGAGGCAGGAAGATCCCTTGCAGTGAGTTATGATGACATCACTGCACTCAAGCCTGAGCAACAGAGCAAGACACTGTCTCAAATGAATAAATAAAGCAACAAATAATATATCTCATTGCAAGACACTGTCTCCAATGAATAAATATATATAATGCATTTTATATATATATATATATATATATGAAATGAGAGAGAGAGAGAGACAGGTGTGGTGGCTCACACCTATACACCTGTAATCCCAGCACTCTGAGAGGCCAAGGCACGTGGATCGCCTGAGCTCAGGAGTTCAAGACCAGCCTGAGCAAAGTGAGACCCCATCTCTACTAAAAACAGAAAGCTAGCAGGGCACTGTGGCAGGTGCCTATAGTCCCAGCTACTTGGAAGGCTGAGGCAAGAGGATCACGTGAGCCCAAGAGTTTGAGGTCGCTATGAGCTATGATGACATACAGCACTCTACCCAGGTGACAGAGTTAGAATCTGTCTCTAAATAAATAACAGTTATGGGACTTTTTCCTAGGGACAGACTTTTTTAAGGTAATAAAATGTACATATAACTAGCTAGCAATCCAAGAAAGGACAAGTCCAAGGGAAAACTCAAATGTCCAATTTAAGCTCTTATAACTGCAATTTCTGGGACAGCTTTGAATCTCTAAAAATACTGTTAATATCAGCTGATAGAGTACATTATAAACATTCTTTTTTTTTTTTTTTTGGAGACAGAGCCTCAATCTATAGCCTTGGGTAGAGTGCCGTGGCATCATAGCTTACAACAACCTCCAACTCCTGGGCTCAAGTGAGTCTCCTGCCTCCGCCTCCTAAGTAGCTGGGACTACAGGTGCCTGCCACAACACCAGCTATTTTTTGGTTGCAGCTGTCATTGTTGTTTGGCGGGCTGGGCTGGATTCGAACCCAACTCAGTTGTATGTGGCTGGCGCCTTAGCCACTTGAGCCACAGGTGCCAAACCTATAAACATGTTTTATATGTACCTTTCCACACATACTGAAATCATTGGAAGAAACTATATCTGATGTTAGGATTAAAAGACCAAAATATTTGCGTGAATCTTCACCATAAGTTTCTATGTGTGTGCTCTATTTTCTTGATGTTTCACTGGTTCTAATTGTTGACAATTTTTTGTTTAGGCATGTAAACATTTTTACCTAATTAAGAAACTTAAAGTTAAACACTTAGGTATTTTTGTTGATAACCCAGAAAATTTAGCTATTACCATTAGACCAATAATATTTAATTTACCTTCCTTATTAATAATCCTGGAAACACAGATAATTTTGTCTTTGGTTTGGTTTATAGTTTTATAACATTTGTATCAAAACCTAACACCTTAAGAATATAAAAATGGCCGGGAAAACCTAGACAAAAATGTCTGCTGACAATTTTAAAACTTTTTTACTCTTGCTTTACCAATACTACCTTTTTTTTTTTTTTTTTAATTATTTTTTTCTTTGTTTGTCTGTCACTTTATCGCCCTCCGTAGAGAGCCTTGGCATCACACACCTCACAGCAACCTCCTCAGCAGCCTCCCCAGTAGCTGGGACTACAGGCGCCCGCCACAACGCCTGGCTATTTTTTGTTGCAGTTTGGCCAGGGCCGGGTTTGAACCCGTCACCCTCAGAATAACATCTTTTTTTAATAACCCAGTTTATTTACCAGAAATTACTAAATTCACATGAAGTAGGAAAGCATTTGGGTTTTTTTAATTAATGTATGAGTGTTTTCTTATTTATAACCCAATCCAGAACTATGTAGGCACAAAGATATAATGCATGGAATGCAAAACACATATCTAAACATATACAGCCCCCCACACACAAAGTTCCGATAGATTTAACCTTATAACTCTAGTCGTGAGATAGTAACACGAAACACCAATTCATAAAAGACAACTTGATCAGGCCAGGCACAGTGGCTCACAGGCCTGTAATCCCAGCACTATGGGAAGCCGAGGTGGGTGGATTGCCTGAGCTCAGGAGTTCAAAACCAGCATGAGCCAGAGTGAGACCCCATCTCTAAAAAAAAGCCCAGGGCAGCACCTGTGGCTCAATGAGTAGGGTGCCAGCCCCATATACTGGAGGTGGTGGGTTCAAACCCAGCCCTGGCCAAAAAAAGCCCAAGTGGCACCTGTGGCTCAATGAGTAGGGTGCCAGCCCCATATACTGGAGGTGGTGGGTTCAAACCCAGCCCTGGCCAAAAATTGCCCCCCCCCCAAAAAAAAAAGGCCCAGCATTGTGGCGGGCACCTATAGTCCCAGCTACTTGGGAAGCTGAGGCAAGAGAATCGCTTGAGCTCAAGAGTTTGAGGTTGCTGTGAGCCATGACAGTACAGTACTCTACTGAGTGTAACAAAGTTAAACTCTTTCTCAAAAAAAAAAAAAATAAATGAAAAGAAAGAAAGAAAGACAGCTGGGAGGAGGCCGCTTGGAAAAATATCAAACACTGACCTCAAAAACTTTTCCTTCAAAGGAGCCACAATTTGATTATATTAGTTTGTACAGCAATTTAAGCACCAGGGAATTGGGGAAAACAATTGAGCAATCAACTGGCATGTAGTGGAGTTTAACTGGGTGTGGTCCAGCCAAGTGAGGAGGAGCCCCCAGCACCACAACTGTCACCCCAGGCTGGCTATGAGCAAAGCACAGGGGCCCCTCCCTGAAGAGCAACATTAGAGTCTTAACGTAGTAAGAGGAGAAAAAAGGACTTTATTAAAGTAATCCAGTGTGTGCTAAACAAATAAATAAGCCAGTAACATCAACAAACTCCTCAGGAGGGGAGGGTCAGCACACAGAGTTGTTGAAAGGCCAAACTTCATGACAATGGATTGGTAACAATTTCTTAAATATAACATCAAAGACATAGATAGCAAAGGAAAAAATAGACAAACTGAACTTTCTGAAAATTTTAAAATTCTATGATCAAAATACACTATATACCGAGTAAAAAGTTAACCCAAAGAATGGGAGAAAATATTGGCAATTTATTGGCAAAATATTGTATATCTGATAAGGGATTGATGATTGATATCCAGAATATATAAAGAACACTTATAACTCAATGACAAAAACCCGAACAACTGGCTGGGCACAGTGGCTCACACCCATGATCCCATCACTCTGGGAGGTTGAGGCAGGTGGATTTTTTGAGCTCAGGAGTTGGAGACTGGCCTGAGCAAGAGCAAGACACTGTCTCTACTAAAGATAGAAAAACTAGCAGGGCATTGTGGCAGAGCCTGGTGGTCCTAGCTACTCAGGAGACTGAGACAGGAGGATCACTTGAGCCGAGAGTTGAGGTTGCTGTGACCTATGACGCCACGGCACTCAACCTAGGATGACACAGTGAGACCCTGTCTAAACAAAAAAGAAGCCAAACAACCCAATTCAAACACGGGCAACAGACTTGAACAGACATCTGAATGAAAATATAGAGATGATCACTGAGCAAATGAAAAGACTCTCAACACCACTGAGCATCATTAGAGAACTGCAAACCAAAACTACGACAAGATCCCTCCTCACACCCATCAGTACAACTACTATTTAAAAATAACACTGACAATAACAAATATTGGTGGGGACATGGAGTAACTAGGACACTTAGGCACTTTTGGTAGGAGTGTAAAATGGTGCAACCACTGTGCAGAACCCTATAATGGTTTCTCAGAAAATGAAAACCCGAAAAAAAATAAAAAAAATAAATATTATAATATATTATAATATAATATATTATATTATTAATTAATAATAATATATTATAATATATATTATAAAATAAATAAATATTAAATAAATAAAAATGAAAATCAGAATTGCCACACGACCCAGCAATTTCACTTTTGGTTATATACCAAAAAGATTTGAAAGTAGGGTCTTAAAGAGATGTTTGTAACCCATATTCACAGCAGTGTTATTCTTAATAGCTAAAAGGTGGAAGCAACCCAAGTGTTCATGAACAAATGAATAATAAACAAAATGTGCATATACCTAGAACGGAATATTAGTCATTGTATTACCCTTAGAAATGTTGGGGGGTCCTAATGCAGCCACACACAAATGCCCCCAAAGACAAAGATACAAAGTATCTGATTGGGCAGCACCTGTGGCTCAACCCAGTAGGGTGCCAGCCCCATATGCTGGAGGTGGCGGGTTCAAACCCAGCCCCAGCCAAAAACTGCAAAAAAAAAAAGGATCTGATTAGCCCACCCCTGAGAAGTCTGCACCAAAAGAGCCTAACTTTCAGGCAAGCTGTGAAATTTGTCCACCTTCTACAGCCCCATGTAGAGGGGGTCTCTCAAGGCTGGTCACCCTCCCCTTTCAATAAACCTGGCCTGAACATCTGCACTGCAGCTTCAACTGTGGGCACCCCTGCTTAGACCTTTCAAGAAAAGCAGGAAATTCTGACACGTTATAACATGGAAGAAACTTAAGATTATAATGCTAAGTGAAATATGCTGGTCACAAAAAAAAAAAACACACACACACACTATGTGTAAGGATGGTCAGTCTATATAGTGAGATGATAGAAAACTTATTAACTCGTGGTTTTTTCAGGAAGGACTAAATCAATCTCTCTCTGCCTGCTTTCTTTCTCTTTGTCTGGCTAGCAGCCCCATGCTGCCTGTTCCCTTTTCACAAACCACTAAGAAGTCCAGCAGATCACAAGAAATATAAATTCGTCTCTTTACATTCACCAGCTGCTTTGTCTTTTAGAACTGGTTCCCTTGGGCCAGGTGTGGTGTCTCTTGTCTGTAATCCTGGCATTCTGGGAGGCCAAAGTGAGAGGATAGCCTGAGCTCAGGAGTTCTAGACCAGCCTGAGCAAAAGCGAGACCTTGCCTCTAAAAATAGCTGGGTGTTCCCTGTCTCAACGAATTTAAAAAGAGCAAACCAATCCCAAACTCAGCAGAAGAAAAGAAATGACCGTGGTCAGACCAAAACTAACAGAAATTGATAACATAAGAACTGTACAGAAGATTAATTAAATAAAAAGTTGACTCCCTGAAAAGACAAAACTGACAGACCCCCTGCCAGATCAACCCCAAACAGGAAAGGACTCCAGTGAGTTCAATCAGAAATGAAAAAGGAGATATTACCGCTGATACCATAGAAATACAAAATATCATCCCTGAATACTATAACCCCCACACCCCATGCACATAAACTAGGGAATGCTGAGGAAATGGATGAGTTCCTGGGAACAGCCAACCTCACCAGGCTTAACCAGAAAGAAATATAACTCACCAAAAGACCACCAAACAACAAAATAGACGCTGAGTAGATGCTGCTGGAAAAAAACCTTCTAGTAAAGAAAGTCCTGGACAAGATGGCTTCACAACCAAACTCTGCCAGACCTAAACAGAGGAAATGGCACCCACACTGCAGAAATTACTTCACAACATCAAGAAGGAAGGAATCCTCCCCAACTCACTCCAGGGAGCAAGTATCATCCTGATACCAAAGCCAGGAAAGGACACAGCAAAAAAGAAAACTGCAGACCAACGTTCCCCACAAATACAGATGCAAAAACTCTTGACCAAATTCTAGCAAACTGGCTGGGCACGGTAGCTCACAGGTCGAGGCGAGTGGATTGCTTGAGCTTACGAGTTGGAATAAAAGCAAGACCCTATTAAAAAATAAAATAAAATAAATAAAAAATAAATAAAAATAGCTGGGTGTTGTGGCAGGCACCTGTAGTCCCAGCTACTCAGGAGGCTGACGCAAGAGCATCTCTTGAGCTTTTGGAGTTTGAGGTTGTTGCGAGCTATGATGTCACAGCACTCTATCCAGGGTGACAGAGTGAGACTCTGTCTCAAACAAGAAAGAAAGAAGTAGTGCATTAGTCATTTCAAATACTTTCCTGTAAGATAATGTGAACTACAACAAAATCTTAAGTGCCCCTCAACTCAGTGGATCCCCTCTGAGCCAAGGGGACCCCAGAAATACCTAAAGCTGAGTGTTGGTCAGGATACAGGAAGTCAGGTGCTAAATGCCCCCCTCTCTTCTTGGCAATTTCCTTTGTAACTCATGACCAGGCTTAAAGCTATCCAAGATAAAACTTAAACCACACCTGCAGGTTATCCATTTCCTTACCAAATTCACTTGAGTCCAGGTTATAAGTCCTGGCTTGTCTCTGATTAACAGACTTCTTTTTTTTTTTTTTTTTTTTTTTTTTTTTGTAGAGACAGAGTCTCACTTTACCGCCCTCAGTAGAGTGCCATGACGTCACAGGACTCACAGCAAAAACAGCAACCTCTAGCTCTTGGGCTTATAAGATTCTCTTGCCTCAGCCTCCCAAGCAGCTAGGACTACAGGCGCCCACCACAATGCCCAGCTATTTTTTGGTTGCAGTTTGGCCGGGGCTGGGTTTGAACCCACCACCCTCTGTATATGGGGCCGGCACCCTACTCACTGCGCCACAGGCACCACCCAACAGACTTCCTTATCTCAAAACATTGCAAGCTTTGGACAAAGCTTCATTTCTTTAACCAATTACAAATCAAAGAATTTTTTTTTTTTTTTTGAGGCAGAGTCTCACTAGGTTGCCCTGGGTAAAGCGCTGTGGCCTCACAGCTCACAGCAACCTCAAACTCTTGGGCTCAAGTGATTCTCTTGCTTCAGCCTCCCTAGTAGCTCAGACTACAGATGCCTGCCACAAAGCCCAGCTATTTGTTTGTTTGTCTAGCAGGCCCAGGCTGGGGTCAAATCCACCAGCCCTGGTGCATGTGGCTAATGCCCTAACCACTGAGCTAGGGGTGCTGAGCCAAATCAAAGAATCTTTAAACCCATCTATAATCTGTAATCCTCCACTTGGAGATGTCCTGCCTTTTCAGGCCAAACCAACATATGCCTTCCAAGTGTTGATTTATGATTTTACATGTAGCTCCTGTCTCCTCGAAATGTATAAAGGCAAATTGTTACCCAACCACAGAAAAACCACTTGCTCAGTCATGGGCCATGGCTCTCCAGCTCATGGTCAAAATAAAACTCTTTAAATTATTTTACAGAGTTCAAGATCTTTGCCATTGACAACTGTAACAGAAACAAAGCAATAGAAAATTAACTGATTGTTTGACATGGTTACTTTTTTAAAGGGAACTTTAAATTTTTGAAAGGTAACTTTAGGACGGCCCATAGCTCAGTGGGTAGGGCACCAATCAATACAACGAGGTTGGCAGGTTCGAACCCAGCCTGGGCCAGCTAAAACAACAATGATAACCGCAACAAAAAAATAGCTGGGCATTGTGGTGAACACCTAGAGTCCCATCTACTAGGGAGGCTGAGGCAAGAGAATTGCTTGACCCTAAGAGTTTGAGGTTGTTGTGAGCCTTGACACCATGGCACTCTACCGAGGGCAACATAATGAGATTCTGTCTCAAAAAAAAAAAAGTTTGGGGGGGGCAGGGACTTTATTATCATGCTGACTGAAACTGACCTGTTTGGGAATCTGGCTACCCTCTCTCACTCTCCTGATTTCTCAGGTCAGATAAACTGCTTAGTTTTTTGTGAGCAATGAGAGACGTTAGCACGAATCACTCCATTTCTGTTTCGCCTGTTGGGTCTGCTGTAGGGGCCCAGTCCAGACCAATGGCCCCTTACAGATTTTACTTAACAAGTGTTTCAGTTTTACAAGATGAATAAAGTTCTGAAAATGGATGGTGATCGTTGCATAACGTTATAGGTGTATTTGATATTACTGAACTGTACACTGTTTTTTGTTCCATAAAGTTTTATTTTTCTAGATACACAGTTGGTTAGACCCTGTTCATGCATCTTCACCAGCAGATGGGGATCTCCACCCTTGGTATTTCTGGTGTAAATTACTGGAGCTCTGTGCTCTGAAACCAGCTTGATAAGGCCTTTCCTAAGGAGCTCCTGAAGGGCTGCCTTGGCCGGGGAACCTCTAATCTTCAGTCTCTCAGAGACCACAGCTGGGGTTGTGAGCTTGTAGGTGTTTGCCATACGTAGCTTTGTCAAACAAGACTGGGCTGTTGAGCTTGTCCTGGACCACTTTGCCTTTGGACCGCTTCTTCTTTTTGACCTTGCCCCGGGGTTTGTTCACTGGGTCTTTTTCTTGGCTAACTTTCCGCCATCTTCTTCTTGTCGTCCTTGGGCGGCATCTTGAAGCTCAGAGGGGATCTACCCCCAGCGCAGCCCAGCTAAGATGTCCTGAGCTGTACACTTAAAATGATTAAAATGGCAAATTTTGTCATGCGTGTTTTGCCACAATAAAAACAAATAGGGAAAAAGCAGAGGAAAGATGCCGCTCTCTCTCTCTCCCTCCCTCCCTCCCTCCCATCCTACCTCCCTCCCTCCCATCCTACCTCCCTCCCTCCTACCCTCCCTCCCTCCTCTTCACCATGTGAGGATGCCGTGAAAAGACGGCTGTCTATAAACCAGGACCCACAGACAACAGATCTGCCAACAGCTTGATTTGGGACTTCCCAGCTTCCAGAACTGTGGGAAATAAATGCTGGGTGTTTATGCCAAGAAAAGAAAAGAAAAATATCAAATGCAGTTGTTCTGGCTAAAAGCAATGGACCCCAAATGTTAATTCAAATCCACATTAAAAACACAAAGCGGCCAACCAAGGCGGCTCACACCTATAACCTTTGCTTGAGCTCAGGACTTCCAGACCAGCCTGAGCAAGAATGAGACCCGTCTCTACTAAACATAGAAAAACTAGTTGGGCGTCGTTGTCATGGAGCCTGTAGTCCCAGCTACTCTGGAGGCTGAGGCAAGAGGATTGCTTGAACCCAGGAGTTTGAAGTTACTGTGAGCTATGACACCAGAGCACTCCACCCAGGGCAACAGACTTGATCTCATTAAAAATAATAATAATAATAATGATAATGATAAAGCATCAGCAAAGGAATAACTGTGGTATATGTGCAGATAAGAAGTACACTGTGTATCCATCGGCTCTTCCTTCCTGGGCCCTGGCACAGAGCTCCCACAGCCCCTGTAATCTCTGGTGTGCTAAGAATGTCCTTTTATCTGTTAATGTGATAACTAGTAGCTAAAGCCCTTAGATAACTTCAGGGTGGGGCTTATTGCCAAAGGAAACAACTATGTGATTGGAAGGCTGGAACATTGAGTTCCACCTCCCTCCCCCATCTCTGGGGCGAGGGCAGAGGTTAGAGATCAAGCTAATCAACATTGGCCAATATTATCAATCATGCCTGGGTAATGAAGCCCCGTTAAAACTCTAAAACAACAGTGCTTAGCGATCTGGATTGGTGAATGCATAAACCTGTCGTGGGAGATAGTACACCCCAGCTCCATGGGAACAGAAGCTTCTTGCTAAGGACACTTCCAGACCTGGTCTTATTCCTTCATCTGACTGCTCATTTATATACTTTAAAATATATTCTTTATAAGAAGCCAGTAATAGTAAGTAAACTGTTTTCGTGAGGTTTATGGAGTATTCTCACAAATTATCATTCCTAAAGAAGGGGTGATGGGAACCCCCAATTTATAGCCAGGAAGTCAGAAGTACAGTCAGCCCTTCATCTCTGCAGGTTTCACATCCCTGAATTCAACCAACCTAAGTTCAAACATCAACAACAATAAATAAAAAATAACCTGGGCACGGTGACTCACGCCTGTAACCCCAGCACTTGGGAGGCCGAGGCAGGTGGATTGCCTGAGATCACAGGTTCAAGACCAGCCTGACCCACGGTAAGACCTCTAAAAATAGCCGGGCATTGTAGCCAGCGCATGTAGTCCCAACTACTTGGGAGGCTGAGGCAAGAGGATCGTTTGAACCCACGAGTTTGAGGTTGCTGTGAGCTATGATGTCACCGCAATCTACCAAGGGTGACAAAGTGAGACTCTGTCTCAAAAAAAAAAGTAACATGTTTTATTTTATTTATTTATTTATTTTTGAGACAGAGCCTCAAGCTGTCCCCCTGGGTAGAGTGCCATGCATCACAGCTAGGACTACATGCATCTGCCACAACGCACGGCTTTTTTTTGGTTGCAGCTATCATTGTTGTTTGGTGGGCCCCAGTTGGATTCTAACCCGCTAGCTCAGGTGTATGTGGCTGGTGCCTTAGCTGCTTGAGCCACAGGCACTGAGCTGAACAAATTTTAAAATACAAATAAAAATACAGTACAACTATTTACATAGCACTTATGTTAGGTATGCTAGAGATGATTTAAAGTACATAGGAAGATGTGGGTAGCTCATTATGTAAATACTATACCATTTTATGTAATAGACTTGAGCATCCATGGATTTTGGTCCCTACAGTAGGTCCTGGACTAATCCCCTAGGGGCTTGACTATGCAAAATGCCCAGACTTCAGCACCTAAAGTGGGGTGTAGTGTTGTGGGACTGAGTAGTGAACCCTTCGGGGTCTGCACTAACTCCAGGCAGTTAACATCAGGATAGATTTGTAAGATGACTGGTCTATAGAGAACTAGAGAATTTCTTGGTGTGGAAAACCCACATATTTGATGTCAGAAGTATTATATGAGAACAGAGTAAAAATGGTTTTCCCTATTAGTAACTACGGATTTATAAAAGAGAATTCAAACACATCATTTTTCTTCCTTTCTTTTTTTTTGCAGTTCCTGGCCAGAGCTGGGTTTAAACCCGCCATCTCCGGCATATGGGGCTGGCGCCCCACTACCTTGAGCCACAGGCGCTGTCCTTTCTCCTTTCCTCTTATACTGATTTTAAAATTGTATAAAATCATGTGTATATGATGTATTATTGGAAAATATATGTAATGTATTTGTCAATTATGCACAAAGGAGATGGAGGAAACAAAACGGTATTGGACTAAAAAAATTACTACAGATGGTAGGTAAAATTATAATAAAAATTATTCTTACACTTATAAGATTAATATATGTGATAAATATAATAAAACATAAAAAAGAGGAAATAGCTAAATTTTAAAAAATGACATTTCCATATGTGACTAGAATCAAATTAGTAAAATATCTGAAGCTGACTTTTTCTTCTTCTTCTTTTTTTTCTTTTTGTTGAGGCAGAGCCTCAAGCTGTTGCCCTGGGTTGAGTGCCGTAGCATCACAGCTCACAGCAACCTCCAACTCTTGGGCTCAAGTAATTCTCCTACCTCCGCCTCCCAAGTAGCTGGGACTATAGGCGCCTGTCACAACGCCCAGCTATTTTTTGGTTGCAGCTGTCATTGTTGTTTGGCGGGCCTGGGCTGGATTCAAACCCACCAGCTCAGGTGTATGTGGCTGGAGCCTTAGCCGTTTAAGCCACAGGCATGGAGCCTTTTTTCTTCTTTTTTTTGAGACACAGTCTCACTCTGGCACTCTGGGTAAGAGTGCCGTGACGTCATCATAGCTTGCAGCAACCTCAAACTCCTGGGTCAAGCAATCCTCTTGCCTCAACCTCTGGAGTAGTTGGGACTACAAGCACAACCGTGACACCTGGCTAGTTTTTCTATTTTTAGTAGAGAAGGGGTCTCAGGCTGGTCTTGAACTCCTGAGCTCAGGTGATCCTCCTGCCTTGGCCTTCCAGAGTGCTAAGATTACAGACACAAGCCACTAAGCCCAGCCTGAATCTGATTCTGATAAGATGTATTTATTAAACCCTAGATCATACATCCTAAGACTCCCAGTAAATGTCTGAAACTGTGGGCAGTATGGGTTCAGTACTCTCTGTACACACACTGTTTTTTTTTCTATACAATAATGGACAGATAGCACATACGACATGGATACCATGGACAAGGGGATGATTCACATCCTGGGCTAGATGGAGCAGGATGGGATGAGATTCCACCACACTACTCAGACTGACACACAATTTAAAGCTTATGAACGTTTTTATTTCTGAAATTTTCCACTTAGTATTTCTGGACCATGGTTGACCCCAGGTAACTGAAACCGCAGAAACCAAAACCATAGATAAGGGGGGATGACTCCATTCTAAGAATATAGTGGAGAAAAAAACCGTTATAGAAATCAAAATGTTCGTTTAGAAAATACTCACTTGATGCAAAAATAAAAAGCAACAAAGTAGAAATAGAGGGGGAGAAAAATCTTGAGACATACAGAAAACAAAAATGGCAGCTACAAAACCAATTATATCAATAATAACAGTAAATGTGAATAGGTGAAGGAACCCATTCCAGAGACAAGATTTGCAGGTCGGATAGAGAAATATTATCCAGCTACGTGCTGTCTACAGGAGCCACGCCTTTGTTTCAAAGATATGAATAAACTGAAAGTAAAAGGATAGAAACAAAGATATACCATGCAAACCACACTCCATAACAGGCTGCTGTAACAGAATAATTGAGATTGGGTTTTCTTTATAAAGAAAAAAGAATTCTTCCTTCTAGTTCATCAGGCTGGGAAGTCTCTCTAGTCAAGGCCTTCTTGCTGCATCACCCCCTCCTGCAAGACAGAAGAAAGTGCTTGAGAAAGCAAGAGGGAGGTGGCACCTGTGGCTCAAAGGAGTAGGGCGCCAGCCCCATATGCTGGAGGTGGTGGGTTCAAACCCTGCCCCGGCCAAAAACTGCAAAACAAAAAAAGGAGTAAAAATATTAAAAAAAAAAAAAAAAAAAGAGACAGAGAGAGAGAAAGCAAGAGGGGGTCAAAGTCACTGTTTGTTTTTTGAGACAAAGTCTCACTATGTTGCCCTGGGTAAAGTGCTGTGGTGTCACAGCTCACAGCAACCTCAAATTTTTGGGCTTAAGCGATCCTCTTGCCTCTGCCTCCCAAGTAGCTGTGACTACAGCACCTTCCACAACACCCAGCTATTTTTTTGTTGCAGTTGCCATTGTTGTTTAGCAGGCCAGGCTCGAACCTGCCAGCGTTGGTGTATGTAGCCAGCACCGTAACCACTGTGCTACCAGTGCCGAGACACAAACTCACTTTTATAACAAACCCCCTCTGAAGATAAAACTCACTGTCACAATAGCAGCGTAAGTCCATTTATGGGGTCAGAACCCTCATGACCTCATCACCCAAAAGGTCCCATCTATTAACAGCGAGGATTAAGTTTCCCCACACGAACTTTGGGGGACAATTTCAAACCATAGCCTTTTGATTTTAGCAAAATATTCTTTTTTTGTTGTCGTTAAATTTTATTCAAATTATTATGAGGGTACAGTATTTAGGTTACATTGTTCTCACTTCCAGGGCAAAGTTCCCTTTGTAGAAGATCCCCTCGCCTGATTTTAGCAAAATATTCTTAGCTATGGCACCAAGAGAAGAACCAATAAAAGAAAAAGTAATAAAGTGGACCTCATCAAAATTAAAACTTCATTAGGTGGGCCTACTTTAATCTGACTGATACGCTTATGAGAGGAGATTGGACACAGACAGGAATAGGAGGAATACTGTGTGAAGACAGAGGATGAAGGTTATCCATGTGCCAAGGAGAGATGTCCCAGAGGAGAACGATCTTGTTACACCTAGGTCTGGAACTTCCAGCCTCCAGGACCGTGACAAAGTGTCACCAGTTTATGGTAGGCTGTTATGTCAGGCTGAGCACACTGAAACAGGTGTCATCGAGAAATGAAAGGAGAGCAAGAAAATGAAAAGATAACCCAAAGAATGGAAGAAAATATTTGCAAATAATGCAGAGAATCTGTATCCAAAATATATAAGGAACACTTACAACTCAATAATAAAAAGGCAATTCAATTTAAAAGTAGGCAAGGGACCTAAATAGACATTTCTACAAAGAAGACATAAAAATGAAAAATAAGCTCATGAAAAGAGGGCTGACACCATCCGTCGACAGGGAAAAGCAAATTAAAATCACAAGGAGATTCCTCTTCACACCAGCAGGGTGGCAGTCCTGCCTCCAAGGAGGCCCTAGGAGAAGGGCCTCCCACAGGATCTCACAGGTGCTCACCTCAGTGCTCTGCACAGGATTAGGCAGGCAATAAAGGCGAGTGACTGGCGTCTTATATAAATCATGTTTCCAGAGAGGAGGGTGAGTGGAGCTTTTTTATAGGATCAAGCACATTGTGGCTGTTTTCTTCTTAGGATGATTTCTGTCCCAGGAAACTACTTAGAACTCACCTGCAGGATATCCCTGGAGGAAGGAGTGTCTACGAGTCTTATGATGAGCTTACCAGGTATTCCCAGCACCTCTGAACCCCAGAACCAAAGTCCCCGTTCCCCCACCCCAGGAGTTTCTTAAGCCCCCCATACAATCACTTTCTGGCTTTCCCAATGTGTTCAGTCAAACATGTTTCAATCCTACTTAGAGACAAATTAAAATTCCCCTCACCTCATGGTCCTACATTATGTGCATAACTATCTAATTTTATTCCTTTCTTTTCTAGAGCTGCAATATGATTTTTGTGGGTCACAGGAGATTTTCCCTTCACAGATTTCTTCCTCCATAAAAGTGATAGCAGTTATATTTTTAAAATATTAAAATGATATTAAAAACTTGCATTGGTGCAAAGATACTCATTTTCTTCCAGCTAGGGGTTCATTTATTTTTCTTCTGATTTTAAAAGAAATTAAAACATCGTCACGGGCTCCTAAGCATACTGTGGGCTCCAGGCACTGGCCCTTCCGTGTCCATGGATTAAGTTGGCCCTGGTTTTTCTCCCTCTTTCTATTCCCAGTTCCCAGTCTGAGCATAATTGATATTCAATGAATTTTTGTTGAATGAGGTTATTGTAGCCCAGCCTACTCAAAAATTGTTTGAGAAACAAATGGAAGAGGAGTTTCAGAAGCAATTTATAAACTGTGAGTTCTGTGCAAATAAAAATTGGGGGGAGGGAAAGAGATGCTAATTTGGGGAATAGAAATTCAAGGTTCCATTTGGGGAGGAGGAGGAGGGCAGGCTGTGAACATCATTGGTAGGGAAAGCAGCAGAAAAGCAAAGAAAATTTTTGCTTCCTTCAGTGTTTTTGGGCCTGTGTGCTTCTCACCCCAGGATTTGGACAGCTGTCAGGAAAATCAGCAGGAAATGGGAACAAACATATGTCCAGACACAGGCACGCGGGAGTGTGAAAGCTGATGGCAGGCCCGGCTCCACCAGATGGCAGTGTGTCAACAGGGAGCCTCGCCCGGCCTCCCAGGGGCCGATTAAAGACCTGTGCCCGCGCCAGAGCAGGGAGCTGTTTGTTTGGATTACTGCTGATAATGTTTCTTCTCATTATCTAATGAGAATTTTTTTTAATTAACTGGAAAGAATACAAAAAATGAGTACTTTATGGTAGTCTCTGCCCACAAGGAGACCACAATCAGGATAGGAGGTCAAGACATGCAAATAAACCAGTGATCTCTACTGACAGTCACTGCCTAAGGTTAAATCATCATCATCGATGGCAAAATGCTGCTGATATTGACTTTTCATTCAGCTGACTTTGGTGAATTTCTTCTGAGTCACTTAGATGGGAATGAATCCATTGGGTAATGCTGTAAGGTAGACACAGTCTGGGGAAATACACATTCCAAGAGCAGAGACCACATCCTGCAGCCCAGCATAGGCTCCAACCTTCCCTCAGCCGCTGAGGACTTGCAGAGAACCCCTGGCCTGCATTTCAGCTTCATCCTACTCACCTGTGGAGGCTGCCAAGTAGTCACAGAAGCAGGGGCCCTGGCATCAGGACACCTGTTTTAGTGTGCTCAGCCTGCCATAACAACCTACATAAACTGGGTGACTGAGCGTCTCATAGTCCTGGAGGCTGAAAGTTCCAGACCTGGGGGTAGCAAGATCGTTCTCCTCTGGGACATCTCTCCTTGGCACGTGGATAAGTTTCATCCTCTATCTTCACACGGTATTCCTCCTATTCCTGTCTGTTTCCAATCTCCTCCTCTCCTAAGGATATCAGTCAGATTAAAGTAGGCCCTTTTTTTTTTTTTTGATACTGAGTCTCACTTTGCCACCACCGGTAGAGTGCTCTAGTGTCCCAGCTCACAGCAACCTCTAATTCTTGGGCTCAAGCAATTCTCTTGCTTCAGCCTCCTGACTAGTTGGAACTACAGGCACCGGCCACAACACCTGGCTATTTTTAAGAGACGAGGTCTCGCTCTACCTCAGGCTGGTCTGTCACCTGTCAGCTCAGGCAATCCACCCACCTCAGCCTCCCAAAGTGTTGGGATTACAGGGAGCCACTGCACCCGGCCAATTTCATTATTCTTAAAAGACTCTATCTCCGAATCCTGTCACATTCTGAAGTGCCAGTGTTAAGAACTTCACATATGAATTTTGGGGCGACATAACTCAGCTCATAGCAACATCCAAATTCTTGTCTTGGTTCTTCCACTTACAAGTGGGCGATGTATTAACACTAAGCAAGTCACTCTCTGGGCCTCAGACTTATTAGCTATAAAAATGATGTAGTTGAATTATGTCATCTCTGTCATCTAAAAGTCTGTGATCACTATCATCAATATCAGTCTGGATTTTGCAAGACCAAGAGCAGAATGATTTCTTAAACTAGCCACAAAGGACAATGGTCTCTGCATTTGGAGACTGTCATGAGCAGGCACATGTGTGTTTCATATACTCTTGTATTTATTTATTTATTTTTCACAGAAATTTTTTTTTATTGTTAAATCATAGCTGTGTACATTAGTGCAATTGCCTGTACCCATTCTAAGATGCACCATAGATGTGGCCCCACCCATTACCCTCCCATCACCAAAACCTCCCCCCTCCCTTCCCCTTCCTAGACCCTTTCCCCATAGTCTTGTGCTATAGTTGGGTTTATAGCCTTCACGTGAAAGCTATAATTTAGCTTCATAGTAGGGCTGAGTACATTGGATACTTTTTCTTCCATTCCTGAGATACTTTGCTAAGAAGAATATGTTCCAGTTCCATCCATGTAAACAAGAAAGAGGTAAAGTC
>CAUYPK010100497.1:0-17608 GCA_963574355.1 Loris lydekkerianus | reverse complement strand
TTTATTGATCTTTTCAAAAAACCAACTTTTGGATTAATTGATCTGTTGTGTAATTCTTTTGTTTTCAATTTTATTTAATTCTGTTCTGATTTGTGTTATTTCTTTTCTTCTGCTGGGTTTGGGGTTGAAGTGTTCTTCCTTCTCCAGTTGCTTGAGATGTCCCATTACTTTGTTAACTTCCTCTCTCTCCGTTTTCTTGAGGAAGGCTTGCAGTGCTATAAATTTCCCTCTTAGTACTGCCTTTGCAGTATCCCAGAGGTTCTGGTAATTCGTGTCTTGATTGTTGTTTTGTTCCAAAAATTTGGTAATTTCCTTTTTAATCTTGTCTATTACCCACCTATCCTTCAGCAGAAGGTTTTTTAGCTTCGATGTTTTTGTATGGGTATGCAGATTCCTGTTGTTATTGAGTTCAACTTTTATTACATGATGGTCTGAGAAGATGCAAGGAATAATTTCTATTTTTTTAAATTTGCTGAGGTTAGATATGTGGCCTAGTATGTGGTTGATTTTGGAGTTTGTTCAGTGGGCTGATGAGAAGAATGTGTATTCAGTTTTGTTGGGATGAAATGTTCTGTAGATGTCTGTTGAGTCCAGATGTTGAATGGTTAAGTTTAAATCTAAAATTTCTTTGCTTAGCTTCTTTTTGGAGGGTCTATCCAGCACTGCTAAAGGGGTGTTAAAATCTCCAACTACTAGGGAACTGGAGGAAATTGAGTTGCTCATGTGTTAGAGTTTCTCTTATAAATTGAGGTGCGTTGTGGTTGGGTGCATAAATATTAATAATTGAAATCTCATCATGTTGAGTATTACCTTTAACAAATATGAAGTGTCCATTTTTATTTTTCATTATTTCAGTTGGTTTAAAGCCTATTGCGTGTACAAATAGGATTGCAACGCCTGCTTTTTTTCTGCTTTCCATTTGCCTGGAGTATAGATGACCATCCCTTCACCTTGTGTCTATATTTGTCTTTTAATGTAAGATGTGATTCTTGTATGCAACAGATATCTGGCTTGAGGTTTTGTATACAGTCAGCCAACCTGTGCCTCTTTAGAGGACAATTTAAACCATTCACATTAATTGAGAATATTGATAAGCCATTCGAGAGTTCAGTGGACATTTTTAATTTTTTTGCGACTGTGGAAGTTGCAATTTGATCAAAATTTGCAGTGTGTGTTTACTTTTGTGGTGGTGTATTACGCTTGTCTTTATGGAGGATAGTTCTGTGAATATCCTGGAGAGCTGGTTTAGTTATGACAAATTTCTTCAACATTTGAATGTCATTAAAGTATTTATTTTCTCCGTCATAAATGAAAGTCATTTTAGCTGGTTACAGGATCCTGGGTCGAAAATTATTTTGTTTTAGGAGATTAAAAGTCGGTGACCATCCTCTTCTAGTTTGAAAGGTTTCAGCAGTGTGATTTGTAGTTATCCTAATATTTTTGCCCTTGTAGGTGATGGTTTTCTTTCGTCTGGCTGCTTTCAGAATTTTCTCCTTCATATTAACTTTAGTGAAGTTGATTATGATGTGTCTGGGGGATGTCTTATTTGGGTTGAGTCATGTGGAGTTTTGAAACTGTCTGCTATCTGAATTTCCGAATCTCTTGGCATGTCTGGAAAGTTCTCCTTCATAATCTCATGAAGAAGAGACTCTGTGCCTTGTGAAGCCACTTCATCACCTTCAGGGATTCCTTTAAGGCAAATATCGGTTTTCTTCGAATTATCCCAGAGCTATCTGAGAGAGTGATCTGTTTTTGCCCTCCATTTCTCTTCCTCTTTGAGAGTTTGGGAGAGTTCGAAAGCTTTATCTTCAATGTCAGAAATCCTTTCTTCTGCTTGCTCAATTCTGTTTACTGAGTGATTCTACTGTGTTTCTCAGATCTTTGAGGGCTGCAACTTCTTGTCTCAATGTGTCAAAATCTTTGGTCTTTTTATTCGTTGAATTCTTGAGATATCTTTTGGGTTACTGCTTGGAATTCTAATTCGATCTTATTTGCTATCCAGATTCTGAATTTGATTTCTGACATCTCAGCTATTTGTTTATGCATGGGATCTTGTGCTGCGTCTGCCCCATTGACTCTTGGGGGAGTTGATCTACTCTGACTATTCATATTGCGAGAGTTTTTCTGTTGATTTCACGTCATGATTGTTTTTCATCCTTGCCTCTGGCCGTCCTCAGAGTTGGGGAGGTGTCTCTCCAAGATTAGACCCCAGCGGGATCACTTTATTGTTGCTGGATCTTTGTAGGGAGTGACGCTGTGTAGTTCCTCTGGGGCTACCCCAGCCTGGGAGTTCTGGTTGTGGAAGCAGCTCTGGTGTGTGACACACCCGGATCCAGCAACAGGGCGGGAGGTGGTGCGCACGGTTCTGGGAGTGCCTGGTGCCCAGTGACTTTGGGACAGGGAGCCCAAGGCTCCAGCAGTCTCTGGCCAGGCGAAGGGCTCTGCGCAGAGGCAGGGAGGTTTCCAGAAGGCACACGGCTACCAGAGTCCCTGGCCAGGTGTGTGGGCCTTTATGGAGGCAGGGAGGGTACAGGAGGGAGGACGCAGGGTTACATAGCTCCCGCAGTTCCTGGTCAGGGCTTGTGGGGGCCCGGTGGGCGAGGGTCGCCGTCAGGGGTCCCAGCACAGCTCTTATGGAGGTCCGGGCGGCGCCAAGCCCAGGAGTTTGAGGTTGCTATGAGCTGTGACGCATGGCACTCTACCCAGGGCAACAGCCCAAGGCTCCAGTGTGCCAAGATCGGTCTCACTCTGCCTCTGAGGGTTTAGGCTTGTAAGTCAGCTCAGTCCCCGCCTTTAGGCTGCTCATTCACTAAGTTACTATCTCTTGCCCGATCCTTGCTCTGGGACCCTGAGGGCGGAGCTTGCCAGGGCAGTTCTCTCACAATGGCTCCCTGTGGCCCACAACCAAACACTATTAGCTCCATCTGGCTCAGCGGCTCAGTCTGGGGCCCTAGACAGTGCCCAGAGTTCTTTGCACTCCAGCTCAAGCTCTCCCCAAGGCAGTTCAACTGAGTGCCAAGTCCAAAAACACCGAAACAGTTCACAAGGAAGGCCTTTCCGATTTGCCGACTCACTGCTGCTTGTACTTATGGCTGCTGGCGGGGTTAGGTTGATCAAACACATGCAACCACTTGCCAGTTTTCCACTGTTTTTGTCCTCCTTTTGGGGTCCAGAAGTTCCTTGCTGACTCCCTGTATCTTCAAAGGGATGATTATAGGCAGATCCCATCAGCCAGAGATGCCTGAAGTCTTATCTCCCCAGACTCACCGTGCTCAGTTGCAGGGAAGCTGTTTGGACTCCCAACTCTTAGAATTATGCTTCTTTTATAGTAGTTTTTCTTATTTAAGTCCATATTGAATATTCAAAATGAAGGGATTGTTAAGATTTGGTCATTGCAGTCCAGCACAGTGGCTCACACTTGTAATCCTACCACTCTGGGAAGCTGGGTGGAAGGATCCCCTGCACACAGGAATCAAGACCAGCCTCACTGAGTGAGACACCATCACTACTAAAAGTAGAAAGATTAGCTGGGAGTGGAGGCACACACCTTTAGTCCCAGCCACTTGGGAGGCAGAGGCAAGAGGATCTCTTGAGCCCAAGAATTTAAGGTTGCTGTGAGCTATGATGCCATGGCACTCTACCCAAAGTGACAAAGTGAGACTGTCTCAAAAAAAAAAAAAAAGAAGAAGAGTTCCCTTATACAGAATAATGAACAACATTATGTATATCTAAAAGCTGTAATTTAGCTTATATTATTTGAAACATTATAGAAGAGCCTTTGTCCTCTAAACTTTGACATGATTATTATACATTTTTACAATCTATGATGGGAACACATTTTGAGGTTATAGCAGTTATTACTGTTTTCTTCAAACATAAACAAACTTGAATGGAATTTCTAAAAGGTAAATCTGTAATAAGAATGAAGTAATTTGTTCATATCATTTATTGTGGCCTGTTCTCAGAGGAGTTTTATTTAGTATTGTGTGCTATTTCTGATGAGGAAATTCTTAAGGCTACTTCTGTCCCTAGCCGCTGTCCAAACACCTGAAAAACCAGACTGGGCTGAGTGTTCCTGTTTGCTCTGGCACAGGGCAGTTGCTTACCATCTCCAGTCTGACTTTATAAAAAGGAGGTTTCCTGTGCAGTGTTTTGATTCATCAACTTGAGTTTCAAAGCTGTTTGTTCAAACTCGATGGCAGACAGGTAGCCTGTAAGTCTGTGTCTGTCATACGGAAAAATCCAGAGCTGTATCTAGGAATTTAGCTATTAGGTATGCAAAGGTTAACATTTAATATTCTCAGTAGATCACTTCCATTACCTTTGAATCAGAACTTCTTAAGGTGAGAAGTCATCCAACCTGTAAACGGTCCAATTCTCAGTCTTACATTGAATCCTGTCAGTCAACTATCCAGTTCATTATTGAACAGTTAATCTCTATGCAAATCCAACTTAGGAGGTCTTATCTTTCTTATTTAGAGCTATCACGTCCAAGTGAGTATAAACACTCATGAGATAGGCACAGAAAAGTTGAAACTGAGTGCTATCCACAAGGAAGAAATGGGTAGAATAATGTTGCAGCTATGGTGGGAGGACAGAAATTTTTGAGCAAGGTGGAACAAGTGGGAGACTCTCCTCTGTTTCAAGAGGGACACATCCCCTGTGTGGTTGAAGTGGGGAATATGTGAGTTGAGGGAGTTCCCTTCCTAAATTTCTGTTTTCTCTCTGAGGGGTCCAGTTCCTTTGTTGAGAGCGAGAGGTTGGCAGGTAGAAAGTTTTAAGGAGAGGCAAGTTTGGAAGTAACAGTTGCAGGGAGAGTAGCAGATCACACTGACCAAAGAAATAGAGACTTGGTTGAGTTGGTACCCTCACTTATAAAGTGATTTTCCTGGGCCCTGTTACATAACTTTCCCTATAGTTAGTATAAAGAACGCAGATTTGACTTCCTTCAGGACAGAAGTTTTTCTGAGTGAGTGTAACACAAAGATAGACCGGTGTGTCAAACTTTTTTTGACTACGGAGCTCTGCTTTTGTGTGCTTTCTAGCTGGAATGTTTTCTCCTTGCTTGACCCTTTGCGCCTTCATTTTCAAGTATTACATCTGCAGAGAGTTCTTCCCTTATAACCCTCTGTGAAGGAGGCCCTGCATTTTGGTTCCTTTCCTGGCTAGTCCTTTTATTCCCTTTCTAGACCCTCAGTGAAATGATGATTGCTTTCCATGTTGTCTGTCTGTCTACTACAATAACAGCTTTAAGAAGGCAGGGAACTTGTCTGTCTTGTCTTCATTTTCTAGCACCTAGTACAGTGCCAGGAAATCATAGGCGTTCAGTAAAGATGTGCTGAATGAATGTAATTGAAATAATAGACCTGGGAATATAAACAGAATATGAAAGGAACTTAAGTCAGGAGATGGGAATGGTAGATTACAGGTAAAAAGTAAAGTCTTAAAGACTAAAGATCTTGCTTAAGTTAAAAAGTTTTCTTAGAGGCAGGTGGGAGCAAGCTGAAAGAATAGGAGGTTGTTTGTGATAGAAAACAGAATGCCTAATTTAGTGATATGAAATAATGCCACTTCCAGCCATGATAAGGTTCTGGTTAAATGCTGTGACTATCAGAGCAAGTAGCTTCGGCAGACTAGAAATAGTTATAAAAAAAAAGTAGTAGATCAATATGTGTAAAACAGGCTGGGCACGGTGGCTCACGCCTGTAATCCTAGCACTCGGGGAGGCTGAGGCAGGTGGATTGCCTGAACTCACGGGTTCTAGACCAGCCTGAGCAAGAGTAAGACTCCATCTCTAAAAGTAGCTGGGCATTGTGCCAGGTGCCTGTAGTCCCAGCTATCTGGGAAGCTGAGGCAAGAGAATCGCTTGAGCCCAAGAGTTTGAGGTTGCTGTGAGCTATAACACCATAGCATTCTACCGAGGGCAACATCGTGAGACTCTGTCTCAAAGAAAAAATAAAAAATAAATAGTCATCTGTAGTCAAATGAATTAAAATATTTAATGTCAAGATAAATTATTCCATTCAAATCACTCTAGTTAAAATTCTGATAACTGGTAATAGCAGAGGCAAGTGAGACTGTCTCAAAAATAAATAAATAAAAATAAAAAACAATATGTTAACACAGTTAAAACAAAATGGAACTCACGTGTAAGGGTATAAAGTATAAGGTGGGAAACCTTACAAATCAGTGAAGAAAGTGATGATGGTCTTTAGGATGGGGGAGTCATTTTATATTCTCATTTTATGTCATATTTAGAATAAATTCCAGATTAACTGAAGAGTTTGCAAACTCAGTGTTATAATGAATGAATGATCACAGCATTTAATAATTAAAAGATCAATTGATATGAAGCTTTAAAGTCAGAAAATAACCAACTTATGCAAATTAATAAGAAAATACTCAGTTCCCAATATAAAAATGTTCAAAGGACAGAAGTAGGTATTGTGCAGAAAGGAAAATGCAAGTATCTCTATCTTACATAAAATATTTAAAACATATTAATAATTGACTATATGAGGATTTAAATATGGAGCTATTTTGCCTATCAAATTAGCATGTTTTTTCTTAAAATAAATGTTTATAGGGCAGTATCTGTGGCTCAGCGGGTAGGGCGCCAGCCCCATATATCGAGGGTGGCGGGTTCAAACCCAGCCCTGGCCAAATTGCAACAAAAAAACAGCCAGGTGTTGGAGCGGGCTCCTGCAGTCCCAGCGACTCGGGAGGCTGCCTAAGCCCAGCAGTTGGAGGTTGCTGTGAGCTGTGATGCTACGGCACTCTACTGAATAAGACTATGTCCCTACAAAAAAAAATAAATAAATAAAAAATAAATGTTTATAGATATTTTTATATACTTCTTATAGGACTGCAAATTATGGAAAGCAACCTAACAATTTATATGAAGAGCTTTAACAAACTGTCCCTCTCTTTTAGGTGTAGCTTTAACAAACTGCCCCTCTCTTTTAGGTGTATGTGTGTATGCATATATGTACGTGTATGTATTAACAAGCCTATGTTGAAGAAAAAAACATCGACAGTGTAAAATTAGAAATAACATAATTATGATATGAAAACTAGGCTTAATGTAGGCATTCTTTCTTTTTTTTTTCTTTTTTTTTTTTTTTACTTAATTTAATAAATGTTAGTGATTAGCTTGGAGACCGTAGCTCTGTAGTTAGGGTGCAAGCCACATGCACTGGGCTAGTGGGCTCAAACCAACAATGTTGTTGTTGCTTAGCAACAATGACAACAACAACAAAATAGCCAGGTATTGTGGTGGGTGCTTGTAGTCCCAGTTACTTGGGAGGCTGAGGCAAGAGAATCACTTGAGCCCAAGAGTTTAAGGTTACTGTGAGCAGTGACACCTCAGCACTCTGAGGGTGACATAGTGGGACTCTGTCTCAAATAAATAATAAATAAATGTTAGCGATTATTCACACAGCTTCAATGAATTTACCTTGACTTTAAGGAATCTCTGCAACAATATGGTCCTGGTGGGGTTTTTTTGTTTTGTTTTATTTTTTTATTTAAAGTTAATGTGAGGGTTCAAACAACCAAATCATAATATTTGAATTTATTAGATAGAGTCCCTCTTGTAGCTATGTCCTGCACCCAAAAGGTGTGCCATACACCCCTGCATTGTACCCATTTGGTGGGAGTGTCCCAACCCCCCTACTTCCCACTTCTCATTCCCCCTGCCCCCAACTTGAATTGAAATGAGTTTTTCTGTTCTATGGGCATGAATTAGATCATCTACTGGCTCCATATTAGTATTGAGTACATTGGATATTTGCTTTTCCATTCCCGTGATACTTTACTGAGAAGAATGTGTTTTTTGGCTCAGCGCCTGTGGCTCAGGTGGCTAGGGCACCAGCCACATACACCTGAGCTGGTGGGTTTGAATCCAGCCCGGGCTTAGCAAACAGCAATGACAGCTACAACCAAAAAATAGCTGGGCGTTGTGGCAGGCTCTTGTAGTCCCAGCTACTTGGGAGGCGGAGGCAAGAGATTCACTTGAGCCCAGGAGTTGGAGGTTGCTGTGAGCTGTGATGCCACAGCACTCCATCCATGTTAATAAAAAAGATGTGAAGTCACCATCTTTTTTATGGTTGAATATTCCATGGTATTCCATGGTATACATATACCACAGTTTGTTAATTCATTCCTGAATTGATGTGCATTTAGAATGTTACAGAGATTATATTTCTTAATATATTTTTATACTTTCCAGATACATGTATGTATGATTTTATATGATATTCCTTCTCATCTTGTTAGCTCACTCACATTAGCATTCAGAATACTAAATACTTTTAGCCTAAATTTATACAAGAATCTAACCGAGGTGCTATTTGGGTTAAATATATATGTTTGAGATTCTATAAATTTTATTTACATCAAAGATGCTTACTAAAGGCTGGGCTTGGTAGCTCACACCTGTAATCTTAGCACTTTAGGAGGCCAAGGCAGAAGGATAGCTTAAAGCCAGGAGTTTGAGACCAGCCTGGGCAACATAGTAAGATCTCACTTCTATAAAAAATTTAAAAATTATCTGGGCATTGTGACCTAAGCCTGTATTCCCAGCTACTTGACAGGCTATGGTGGGAAGGTCACTTGAGACCAGGAGTTCATGGAGTTCATGCCGCTGCACACTAGCCTCAACAACAGAGCAAAAATCTGTCTCAGGAAAGTGAAAAAAGATACTTACTAATAAGTCCTCTTAAATATGGCAATATGTGTGAGATATTTAATAAGTAAAATGGGTTTTTCTGCAAGTGATTTTAAAGTGCTTAATGATAAGACATGTGCAGTGTTTTATTTTTAATTTAGTCAAATTAACCTTTCATTAGAGCTTTATGGCGTTAAACATTTTTTTTCAGTTCATTTTTTTGACATCCTTTCAAAAAGGGAAAATAAACTGGTTTTAAGAAATATGTTCATTACAAAAGAATATATTGAATATATTGAATCTTTTGATTTAAATTGTAGATCTTTCAGCATTGATTTGAGAATATTACTATTTTTAAAGAATATTACTATTTAAATGTAAATGGACAACTAAATTTATATTGGGCTGTACATGTATATGGTAAATTAATTTAGGGCAGGAGTTGTCTGCCTATCTGAAGTATGTAAGCCTCTCTCCTTATGCTTGAGACAAATATAATCAGATAAACTTTTAAATATAAAGTTTCTGTTTGATTATCCTTATTTAGAATAAAATGGTTTAAAGATAAGCCTAAATCTTAGTAGTGGGGGCTTGGAAGAAGCTAGAAAACAAGTGTTTCATTTACGTTCAGATGCAAATATCTATTTGTAAATGTTTTATTTTTTATAACTTAGCAAAGTGGAAAACATTTTATTACTGTAGTATATTTTAACTCCTTTTCTAATGAAGACTATCTATTGAGGAAGCTGGGTATAATGCAAAGTATTTAGTATTTTTTGTGTTGTTTAGACCTGATTTTGAGTCTTGGCACAGTTACTAGGTTTTATTTGTTTACATTGAACAACCTGTTTAATTTCCTGGAATGTTTTCTCGTCTGTAAAGTGGGAGTAACAATACTAACTTGGTGAATCAATATGAAGATTGATTATTATGTATTAAAAGCATCGAATTTAGTACTAGATACAGTAGTCATTCAATATAGGTTCACTGTTTTTATAATTATTATATGAACCATTTGGCTAAAATTGAATAGGTGCAATTATTGAGAGAGTTTTTTTAACATATATGTAAGGAGGTAAGGTGTTTAATAGTATTTTGTGGGTTTTTGTCAAATTCTGCAAATATAAATTGTATCAGCAGTTAATAGGGTTGTCTTTCTGGTGGACTGTTGATTCTTGTGTCGCTGTTGTCTCTCCGAGGGCCGTGATGGCACCTGTGCACATCTGCTCATAACAGTTCAGTAGTATTAAGGCCATTGTAGTTTTCATAGACATTAGGTTTTCTGTCATCTTTTGGTTTCTCCTTAAGTTTTGCTTGTACTTTATATATGTTAGTTTGGAAAATTGTACCTAAAGAACTGAAAATGTGATTAGAATTCATTGTTCAACTTGAGAAAATATTAACATATGCCTGTATTGCTTCAAAACATAGGACTGAATCTTATATTTTCCAATAAAAACTAACACTTTATAAAAGTGAAGCTTTATTGATAAGAAGATAGCACAATTTATTCTTTAAACATTGACTTACCCATAGGAAAAGTATAGATCCTTATATAAGCAGCACTTAATATGTGTCTACACATATAGGGTGGCCATAAAGTTGGTGTGAAATTTAAATTTAAAAACCAGATTAGATTGTGGTTAAAACTGTGTAGCTGGAATTCCTGGGTTCTAATCCTGTTTCCACAAGTTTATCAGCAGTAGAACCTTAGAAAGATAATCCCTCTTAGCCTGAGTGTTCATAGAATAATAAAAGTTAATAATGGCTCTTTATAGGATTGTTTTGAAGATTAGTGTACAAGTAGTGCTGAAGAGGGTGTCTGCCATACTGTAATATTTATTGTAACAGGTTCAAATTCATACTTGTATCTTAAAACAAACAAACAAAAAAAAACTTTATTAGCCTATTTGGGGTTTTTTTGTTTGTTTTTTGAGACAGAGTCTTACTCTGTTAGCCCAGGCTTGAACGCTGTGGCCTCTGCATAGCTCATAGTAAACTCAAACTTCTGGGCGCAAGTGATCCTCCTGCCTTAGCGTCCAGAGTAGCTGAGATTACAGGTGCCTATCGAAACACCCAGCTAATTTTTTTTTTTTTTTTTTTAATCTCTAGTAGAGTCAGGGTCTTGCTCTTGCTCTTGCTCAGGCTGGTCTCAAACTCCTGAGTTTGAACAATCCTCCTACCTTGGCCTTCTAGAGTGCTAGGATTATAGGTCTGAGCCACACGTTTGCTTTTTCTTAAAAATAAGGCATTTATTATGGAAAATTATTTGAACTTGGTAAATTATGTTGTCTATAAAATCAACAATTTTAGAATGAAATGTTTTCAAGATTTTAATATTTCATCTGGAAAACGTTTATGATGTTTAAGATTGGTGAATATTTAATTGAATTCATTCTCACTATACTTAAGTAGTTAGTGAATTCTGTGTGTGTGATGTTCATTAAGGCCAGTATGATGGGCTCAGCACCCATAGCTCAATGGGTAGGGCACCAGCCACATGCACCAGGGCTTGCAGGTTCCAACCCGCCCCAGGCCTACTAAACAGTAATGACAACTACAATAACAAGAACAACAACAAAAAACAATAGCCAGGTGTTGTGGCAGGCCCCTGTAGTCCCAGTTACTTGAGAGGCTGAGGCAAGAGAATCACTGAAGCCCAAGAGTTTGAGGTTGCTGTGGGCTGTAACACCACAGCACTCTACTGAGGGCAACTTAGTGAGACTGTCTTAACAACGATGAAAGACCAATATGATGCATATATAAATATTGCTGAGATGATAAAAATAAAATGAACTAAAAAAGGATAAGTGTCCTTGCTTGAGCTAACCCAACAAGGAGAGACTGTCTTGAAATGTGTGACTCCAGTAATGGCAAAAGTATTCAGCTATTACCATGTATCTTGATAACTTGAAATTTGGGGCTGCAGTCAGCTGTGTTGATGAATGAGAAGAAAGAATGTGTCACCATTGGATATAAAGTCTCAAAGTGTTTCTTGATTTACTCTGTTTTTTTTAATGACATGACAGCTCGGGTAAGAAATCAAAATGACTGAGATAAAACCATTAATCTTGACCAAAATTTGAATAGGAGATAAAATCATTCGTATTTTATTGAGGCAATTCATATATACATACATATATATATATATATATCCTGGTGTATAAATAGTTGTAGGATGCTGAAATACAACTAACTTAATTACAGAAAAATAAATATAAAATTGTTTTAATCTAGACTTGTTCTTATCTCTTTGGGGCCCCAAAGATTGATTTACTTGAAATAATTTTTGATTTTTTTGTCTGCTTTAAGGCCACAGAAAGTGAGGCTGGTGATATGGACCTGAGTGGGTTGCCAGAAACAGCTGTGGACTCCGAGGACGATGATGATGAGGAAGATATTGAGAGGGCATCAGATCCTCTGATGAGCAGGGACATTGTGAGAGACTGTCTAGAGAAGGACCCAATCGACCGGACAGATGATGACATTGGTGAGTGAGAAAATGAATCTAAGAGCAATTCAGAACATTTAGAGGACAGGACTGCTTTTCCAGTGACAATATAAGTTATTGTGTAATTGTTAATCATTTGGAAGTAAAGGCTAACATGTCACATTACCTATATTGGCATTGCTGGACTATAAACTTTCTATACCAGTGGTGGGGGGGGACACTTCGAGATAAAATTATCTGTTACAACAGAGCCGGAAACTATACAAAGCAATTAATTTGTTGAATTCCTTTGTATAAACAGTCATATTCATTGAACAAAATTGGAAAAAGTTGGTTTTCCTCTGTCGAGTCTACAAATAATCCTGCGAACAAAACTTCCTAATAAATCCCTTCATAACCCTTTTCTCAGCTTAGTTTATGACAAAAAAAAAAAAAAAAGTAGTCTTGCAAAGCAGTATTACTTCTGTTAATTTTCTTGTGAGCCAAGTGAGGGTGGGTAAAATTGTCATGTAAATGAATTTGCTTCTACTTTAAAGATGAGCCTGGGTGGAAGAAGACAGCAAAATGTCAGGTTAGCTGTGGGGAGTGAGACTTTCTTTAAGGTACACTCTGAGTTTAAAACTTCAAGGGGCTTTATGACCACCTTTCCAACACAGCAGGAGTTTATTTCATAATAATGTTTTGTGTTTTGACTGTGCCTCCCACACTTTGACTGTTTCATTACACATTCAGGTGAGGACGACTACTCTGGAGAGTCACTTCCCTACCAGAAGTTCAGAATCCATCACCACACATGCCTTAGCCAGTTACCTATTCTGCCAGTCCCCTGGCTCTTTGGGCCAATATCTATTTGAAGAGAAATTCAATGAATTAGGTCTTTTGTGGTTAGGCATAGGATGGTGTGGGTCTAAGCTTAAGTGTGGGTGAGTTAAACGTATGCTTATAGTATGCGTCCATTCGAGTGAGATAAACATGTGTGAGGAAAAACTTTACTATTTAAGCGATGTATGTATGCTGTGACATGAAAGATGAAAAACCTGGCTCAGCACCCGTGGCTGGGTCAGTGAGTAGGGCTCTGGCCACATATACCAGGGCTGGCAGGTTCAAACCTGGCCCCGGGTTACTAAACAACAATGATGACAAAAAAAATGGCTGCACATTGTGGCAGGTGCCTGTAGTCCCAGCTAATTGGGAGGCTGAGGCGAGAGAATCATGTAAGCCTAAGAGTTTGAGGTTGCTGTGAGCTGTGACATCACAGCACTCTACTGAGGGTGACATAGTGAGACTCTGTCACAAAAAAATAAAAATAAAAACAAAGATGAAAAACCAAAACTTTGGTTGGGTTAGATAATTAAAATTTAATTAAAATCATTATAGGAATTACTCTCTCTATATAAGAATATCATACAGTGGTCATTACTCCCTCAGCAAGTAGAGTTGAGCACCTTCAATGTACTGGAAGTTTCCATCATCCTTGCTCTCTTCACCAACCTGTTAAGGAGACACATTGTTAGCAAACAAGAAAAATCCATTGTGATGGTGAGTGAAGTGAAGAAGATAAAGCAGAGGCCAGGGTGATGCAAGCAGGGGCCTGGGCCGAACAGAGTGGTTCTTAGTTTCACCCCCAGAACACTAAGGTTGCCCTTTCTTGTGTCTGGTGCCTCATGGTCATCTGATTTACAGTGTCCAAAATTGGGTTTCACTTTCCCCTACCTCATTTGCTTTCTTGAGTTTGATATCCCATGTTCTTCTGTTTTTTATTGTCCAAAATTGGCTTTTACTTTATTGTTCTCTGTCCCTGCCAGCTTCTTCTTTTTCTTTTAATCTTTTAATTGCAGTTTTAAAGAAAAAGTTAAATTGGAAGAGTGTTCAGCTTACCACTTTGATCCAGAATCTTTGCTCATGGGGTTTTTTAAAAAATTAGATGGAATGTTGCTTTTCAAGCTGTTCAGTTTAGAATAGTTGTAGAAGAAAACGCTGATTATTAAAGTATGTAGCATGTCTGTCTTTTGTGGAAACTTAAGACTTTCTGTTGATATCTGTGAAGACTTCTCTCCTAGAATTTCTAGAAAGCACAAGCTATACTAATTCCTATAGATAAGTACAGAGCTATCTTTTTTTAAAATGTGCTTGTCAATATAATCTCTACAGGGAATAACATGTATTTGAATACCAGTATGCTAGCAAACAGTGACTCCTGATGCTTGTTACTATCAAATATACATTTATTAGAAGTAATAAATCACCAACATTAAAGAGAAGGCCTGAAGGGTGTTGTTTGGCCTGTGAGAAATCTTGAAAGATCTTGTATTCTGTCACCCTTGAAATAAAACCACATGTGAGAGAACCCTTTAGCCATCACTTCTGTTAATCTAACTCATCACCCAGCATTTAGTTAAAAGACACCTTTTATATGAAGTACAAACATCTGTAAGAGTGATGTTTTCTCTAGAGACCTCTCTTCCTACCCACCTTCCTCCATCCCCACAAAAAAGGGGGCCATGGGGTGTATGTGCACGAGTGTTTGAGTTGAATCAAATGCAGTTGCTCATATTTGATCATATTTTTACCAGCTACATGAAGGACAAAAGTTTCCCTTTGGGTTCCCATGGACTCTTGGGTCTACCCTCTCAATATTTTAAAGGGAGAGATTTCACCATATGCATAACTTTGTAGGTACTCAATTATTGAATATTTATGAATTTTATTTTATTTTGTTTTGAGAAGTTGGCACATAGAGGGCTACTTTGATCTCTTTCAGACAACCCCAGAGATTTTTAAAAATCCTAATATTAAGCATCTCTTATATAAAATTGAGTCAAACAAACCTAAGGTAGTCAATTTTCCGATTTGGCTTTAGCTTCTGGTATTTGTAAATTGCTTGTTTATGTTTTCTTTGAGTCACATTGATTGACTCAAAGACTTTTTTTTTTTAAGGTTAATATTTTACATAAACAGGAATGTTCCTTTCCTACTAAAACAGGATTTAGTCACAATAGTGTACCATTCTAATAGATTAGTGTGTAATTTTGTATGTATGTTCTGAGAAATACATAAGAAAGTCATCCTGTCTCTCTCCTCGGTGGCTGCTGCACTGTCCTCAGAACTGCCCCAGTTCCCATCCCAGGCTCTGAGTTCTCAGCTGCTCTGATCTCTTTAACTCTATGATACCTGTCATTATCAGTTGGTTTTGAGCCTCCTAGAGACAAATGCTTCTTTTTCATACATGTTTTTTAAAGATCAGAGATAGAAAAGTTCTTCATTTTTTTAAAATTGCTCTAATCCTAGTGTAATATAGTATAGAAGTTATCACAAAACCAATGATACGATTATTGAATCCTTAAGAATTTTAAAAACTCTTAGATGCCATCTGGTTAAGCATCTGTACATTTTTGATTTTTCAACTGAGCCTAGAGAATTATGTACACTTGCTATTATTAGATCTTTTCTGTCTCCTCTATCCTTAACAATATGTGACACACAGATAGTCCCTGTTCTGTTGTATTTTTTTAAGGCTAGTCATTACTCATATATCACAAATTAATTTCATGATCCACTAATAGAAAAGAATTTGCCAAAAGGAAGAAACTTGTCTATGCAAGGCACTTTAAGATTTGTGAAGACATTTTACATTTTCTGCCCACTTCATCTTCTTCAATAATGTGTGTAAATTTTTGACTCCTATTATTGCCTAAACAAACACACATTAAATTCAATTTGGGGGGTGGGGGGAATTTAGGATCTTGCATTGTTGTTCAGGCTGGAGGCAGTGGTGTCGTCATAGCTCACTGTAACTCAAAGTCCTGGGCTCAAGCGATCCTCCTTCCTCAACCTTCCTGGTTACTAGAATTACAGGTGTGTGCCACTACGAGTACTGGCCAATTTTTCTATTTTTTAATGAAGATGGGATCTCAGTCTTGCTTAAGTTGTTGTCAACCTTGTAACTTCCAACAATCCCACCACCTCGGCCTCCCAGAGTGCTAGGATTATAGGCGTGAGCCACTGCACCAAGCCAAATTGAAAATATTCCTGATAATTTCTAGTCCTACATTTTTGTTAAGCCCATGAATCTTTGTCTAAGAAATTCTGCAACAGCTAGGAGAACAAAAAGTAAAATGTGGTGTATAGGTGATATTGTACATGTAATACCGCAGGGTGAGAAGTGAGGGATGGTAGCTAAAGAAAACCATCTGGGAATGGCAGAGCTAACTGTGCTGTGCTAGTCAGAGGACCATGGCTTCTGCATTTGCCTTTATGTTTCACATCAGAAGGTCAGTGTATTTGTAAAACAATTCCTACCTCACATATGTGATAGATACGGGTCATCTCTTGCAAGAGTATTCAGAATTGCTTCAACTGCTGTCCCCAAGAATAAATACATTTTATGGCATGGCACAGACATGCCCACTCATTCCAAAAATAAAAGTTTCACTAAACAGAACTTACTCTTTCTATAAGTGATGCGCCTTGATATTTTATCTTCTTTTTAAAAAATGTTGGTTGCAAAAGTAATTTTTTTTTTTTTGAGAGAGTCTCTCACTCTGTTGCCCTGAGTATAGTGTGAGCATCATAGCTCACAGCAACCTCAAACTCTTGGGCTCAAGTGTTCCTCTTGCTTCTACCTCCCGAGTAGCTGGGACTGCAGGCACCTGCCATAGTCCTCCACTAATTGTTTTATTATCAGTAGAGATGGAGGTCTCATTCCTGCTCAAGCTGGTTTTGAAGTCCAGAGTTCAAGCAATCCACCCGCCTTGGTCTGGCAGAGTGTTAGGATTACAGGTGTGAACCATCACATCTGCTGGTTGCAAAAGTAAATTGATTTTCTGAGACATAAATCCAGGTTAGGTTGAAGAACACTGTCCTTTAGGGGACTCCTTATGTACCATTTATCATGATAATTCTCCTGATTACCAGAGCCACCCTGGGTACAGAAAAGTCTTACACAAGAAAGATGATATAGAGTCCAAAGCAGAAAAACCCACCTGGTCTGTCCTTGTAGAAATGTAATGTTTTCACAGAATGTATCTTTGTTATTGTATTTTGTTTTAACAATTGACAAACTATATCAGGCTCGGTGCCCGTAGCATAGTGGTTACGGCACCAGCCACATACACCGAGGCTGGCAGGTTTGAACCTGGCCCAGGCCACCTAAGCAACAATGACAACTACAACAGAAAAATAGCTGGGCATATGAGAAAACCATGCCTTAACCGTGCATTTAAATGTCTGATACATTCTTTTTTTTTTTTTTTTTGAAGTCACCACCGTATCAAATTTATTATTCCAATGGCACTAACACAGCTAGAGTTGCTCATGGTCACACCACACAGGACCCCCTGCCTTCTAGAAATTACCTACCCGCTGTTCCTTCCTCCTTTCTGGGGGAAAAAAACCACTACGGGCCATTTGCCCAAATATACCTCTTAATGCGTTCATTTAAAAATTTTTGGACATCTGAGTTTCCCTCTGAAGAAATGGAAAAAAAAAGT
>CAUYPK010100496.1:0-18409 GCA_963574355.1 Loris lydekkerianus | reverse complement strand
GGAATTCTAATTTGATCTTATTTGCTATCCAGATCCTGAATTCAATTTCTGACATCTCAGCTATTTGTTTGTGCATGGGGTCTTGTGCTATTTCTGCCCCATTGATCCTTGGGGGAGTTGATCTACTCTGATTATTCATATTGCCAGACTTTTTCTGTTGATTTCACCTGATGATTGCTTTTCACTGTTGTCTCTGGCCGTCCTCAGAGTTCGGGAGGTGTCTCTCCAAGATTAGACCCCAGCGGGATCGTTCTATTGTTGCTCGGTCTTTGTAGGGAGTGACCCTGTGTAGTTCCTCTGGGGCTGCTGTAGTTAGGGAGTTCTGGTTGTGGAAGCAGCTCTTGTGTGCGATACACCCGGATTCAGCAACAGGGCTAGGGGTGGTGCGCACGGTTCTCTGTGCCTGGAGCCCAGTGACTTTGGCACAGAGAACCCAAGGTTCTAGCAGTCTGTGGCCAGAAGAAGGGCTCTGCGCAGAGCCAGGGAGGGCTCCAGAGGTCACGCAGCTACCAGAGTCCCTGGTCAGATGGATGAAGTAGTGTAGAGGCTGGGAGGACACAGGAGGGGGGACGCATGGTTGCATGGCTCCCGCAGTTCCTGGTCAGGGAATGTGGAGCCCCAGTGGGTGCGGGTCACTGGTTAGTTGTCGCTGCACAGCTCTTATGGAAGTCTGAGCGGTGCCTAGCCCAAGAGTTTGAGGTTGCTATGAGCTGTGACGTCAGGGCACTCTACCCAAGGCAATAGCCCAAGGCTGCAGTGTGCCAAAACTGTCTCACTCTGCCCCTAAGGATTAGGGCTGTGAGGCAGTTCAGTCCCTGCCTTTAAGCTGCTCAGTCACTAGGTTACTTTGTCCCGCCTGTTCTTTGCTCTGGGACCCTGAGGGTGGAGCTTGCCAGAGCAGTTTTTTCACACAATGGCTTTCACTGAGCCCAGCTCAGTGTCTCATTTTGGGGCTCCAGACAATGCCCAAAGTTCTCCACACTTTTGCTGAAGCTCTTCCCAAGGCAGCTCAACTGAGCGCCAAGTCCAAGAACACCAAAAAAGTTCACAGGTAAGGCCTTTCCAGTTTGCAGTCTCACTGCTGCTTGCACTCACGGTTGCCAGCGTGATTAGGTCGATCGAACACATGCAGTCACTTGCCAGTTTTCCACTGTTTTTGTCCTTCTCCTGGGGTCCAGAAGTTCCTTGCTGGCTCCCTGTATCCTCAAAGGGATGATCATAGGCAGATCCCACCGGCCAGAGATGTCTGGAGTCTTGTCTCCCCAGACTCGCTGTGCTTAGTTGCAGGGAAGCTGTTACTCAGCCGCCATCTTTAATACTCATCTTTGACATATTTTCATCAAACTGGTTAACATAGCCTTCCTGGCATTTTCTTAGTTATTGTGTTAAGACATTTATATTCTACATTCAGTAAGTTTCACATGTACCCTTGTAAGATGCACCATAGGTGTGGTCCCACCAAATCACCCTCCCTCTGCCCATCCTCCTCCCTTCCCTTCCCTCCCCTCCCCCCATATTTTTAGGTTATAATTGGGTTATAGCTTTCATATGAAAGCCATAAATTAGTTTCATAGTAGGGCTGATATATTGGATACTTTTTCTTCCATTCTTGAGATACTTCACTAAGAATATGTTCCAGCTCCATCCATGTAAACACGAAAGGGGTAAAGTCTCCATCTTTCTTTAAGGCTGCATAATATTCCATGGTGTACATATACCACAATTTATTAATTCATTCGTGGATCGATGGGCACTTGGGCTTTTTCCATGACTTAGCAATTATAAATGGGGCTGCAATAAACATTCTGGTACAAATATCTTTGTTATAATGTGATTTTTGGTCTTCTGGGTATATACCTAGTAGAGGAATTATAGGATTGAATGGAAGATCTATTTTCAGATCTCTAAGTGTTCTCCAAACATCCCATATCACAAAATCCCAAGACCAGAGACGTTGGCGTAGATGTGGAGAAAAGGGAACACTTCTACACTGCTGGAGGGAATGCAAATTAATACATTCCTTTTGGAAAGATGTTTGGAATTTGATTTCTTATAGGCAATAGCTAAATACCCATCATCCCAGTCCCTCACTTATGCCCTGATCAGTGTATTAACTTCAAGAATTGGGACACAATCCCAGGTTATGAAAGAACTACTGAAATTAGAATTTTATACAGATTATTCAAATAGGCGAAATAAAAATTAGTGGAATTATAGAAATAAAATATAGTTCCTGTAGATAACAATCTGTAGAATTAAATCAACACTTTATATAATCATACAATTTGTTACTGTTGAAAAGGTAAAGACAAAAGAAAGAACATCCTGGTAAAGAAGAACAGCCTAGGGAAAAGCAAAATGATTAAATTCAGTATGTTCATATTATATCCAGAGACTTGCATGGATACTGACATGAAGTAGCTGCAAAATAATTATTAATTGGATGTGCCAAATTAGAGCTGACATCAGTAGATGGTCTTGCTTTTCTCTATTATGAGCCTATATTGCCAAATCTGTGGATGCAGAACACTCTGGAGACCCAATTGTTGAATTTCCAATTTTTTTTTTTTTTTATAAATACCCACTGAAATTTCCTCCCCCAAACTTAAATCTCAAAGTTTCAAATAAATTTTTGTTATTTTATTTTATCTGACCCAAATTAATTGTCATTTTTTTACTCTTCCTACACTTACTTACTTTTACCATATTATACTTCTAACACCCTAATTGATGTATATCTGAAGCTATTGAAGTCTTCTAATCCAACAGGGCCTGTATTTCCATAGTCATCTGCCAAGAAAAGACCCATTATTAACTTGTCATCACATAATTATGGTTCCATTCATCAGATTTTCTTGTTCTCATGCACTTTCCTACCCAGTACGTATATAGTATTTCTGGTTCTTTGCACCTTCAATGAATCCCCAGCAATAAAAAGTGTCAATAATAAGAACACAAACAACACGATTTAAAAATGGGCTGGAGATCTTAACAGGCACTTGACCCCCCCAAAATACAGAGATGGCAAATACAGCACATAAAAAGATGCTCCACATTACTGTTATCAGGCAAATGCAAATAAAATACAATGAGATACCACTGCACACCAGTTAGAATGGCCACCATTCAGCACTGATTGCACCAAATGCTTGTGAAGATGTGAAGCAACAGGGAGTCTCCTTTATGGTGGTGTGAATCCAAGATAGGATAAACACTTCAGAAGACGGTTTGTCAGTCTCTTATAAAACTAAGCATGCTCTTACCATATCATCCAGCAGTCATGCTCTTTGTTATCTACCCTAAGTATTTGAAAAAGTCTATCTACACAAAAAGCTGTATGTGAATATTTATAGCAACTTTATTCATAAATGTCAAGACTTGGATGTAAACAAGGTGTCCTTTAGTAGGTGAATTGATAAAAAACTGGGTATACCTGGACAATGGATTATTATTCAATGGTGAAAATCAGTAAGTTATCAACCCATGAAAAGACATGAAGGAACCATAAATGCATATTACTGAGTGGAAGGATCCAGTGGAAAAAGTTAGATGCTATATGAGTCTAGCTGTGAGAAAGGCAAAACTATGGAGGCAGAAAAAGATTAGCATTTGTCAGATAACGAATAGGTGGACTGCAGAAGACTTTTAACTCAGTGAATCTACTCTGGATGATACTATGATTGTGAACATGTCATTGTAAATTTGTTCAAATCCATAGAATGTATACCAAGAGTGTACCCTATGGTAAACTATGGACTCTGAGTGGTAATGTGCCAATGCAGGTTCATCAGCTATAACGACAGTACCACTCTGGTGGGGATATCAATGATGGGGAAGGTTATGTATACATAGGAGCAGGGAATATATGGGAAATGTCTTTACCTTTCACTTAATTTTGCTATGCACCTAAGACCGCTCTATAAAATAAAGTGTGCATAAAAAAAGATAAACAAGAGCTAATTAGATATTTGCTATTATCTCTCAAATAATGTATTAAAGAGATTATTGAAAAAATGTTTTTGTCTCAACTCTGTGGTTCTCCCTATTTTTTACACATTTGGCATATATTGAACATGACTTTTTTTGCCTTTTTAAAAATCTGCTCACATTTTTCCTTCTATATTTGAGCTGCACTGACCTTTTAAAAAAGTTACTAGTTTGTATTAGTGACTGAAATCTCGTTAGCTCTATGGCCTCATAATAATCCTAATAAAAGCAAATGGCTTTTTCAGCACCTGATTATGTGTCCTAATTAATTAACTTTGTGATTATTTTTATGGTAGTCAGGATAATTTTGACCTCTACATTTCACTTTTTATTATGATGGCTTTAGACAAAATGTTTCCATGAAAGTTCAAAAGTATTATAGATACATTTAGAATTCTTATGACAGTATGGTAAGAAAGTAAAACAGGAATTAATTTCATCTTAGATGAAGAAAAGCAATGTTGGGCAATTTATCCAAAGCTGTTTAATTAATGCCATATTCAAAACGAATATGTAGTTTACTCTGCACATTTGTTGGCCAAACTTCTGTTTCTCAACTACAACAATATCACACCACATGAATAGAAAATTAATCATAAATTCAGACTATAGAGGATTTAAATCTTAAAATAACCCAAGTGGAATTCTAAGTAGCATCTGTTGCCGCCCACCTCCTTTTTTTTTTTTTTTCCCCCCTAAAGTGCAAGGAAATGGTGATTGAGGACATTTAGCAATGTTCTTACGTGCTCTACCGCTAAACTCAAGGTTAAATTGAGCTGGTGATCTAAGCTACATCGAGTATAAGGAGTCAAAGATAAAGCCAATAGTTAAACATTCCTTCAATAAAAACAGATCTCATGTTAAGTTTTTAAAAAATGGATTATAAAATGTTGCAATAACTTTTTATGGTAACCTTTGTAATGAGGTTTTACTGAACATGCCTTTGTATGATTTCATTTTATGATTTGTTTGTCATATGATCACTTGCTTTTGTTTTCTATTGCAGGAGCTTTTTAAAATTTGTGTATTGCACAGAATAATGATCCGAACTCATCTATATTTAGCACCCCATCACTTACAAAACAGTAACTACCAAAGCATTTAGCTGATAATACACAATTTCTACTTTTTTAATATCTATTACCCTTTTCGCTAAAAGTCTAGAGCTCCCTCATAGATGTTATAAAGTACTTACAAATGTGTGAGCCATGTTCAGTGCTGTAACTGATGAAAATTGGGTTCCGTGCACAGTAGGCTGTGCTTACTCTCCCTGTACAGCTCCCTACTTTCCCTGGCAAGGGAGGGAGCAGGTTTGGGTATCATGGATGAGTTTATTAGAGTTTAATGGATGTAGAAAGCGGAAGGTGATGTTCTTTTTATTTCCCCCTTGGTAAGAACAAGCTTATAAGGTCTATGCTTCAATACCACATTCTTAGTCCTGGTACTTCCTCAAAGGTTTACAAATATACTCATGTAAGTGAGAGAGTGGGATGTTGCCCTCCATGGCCCATATCCTGTTCTGCCAGACAGGAATAGATGGGGGTCCAAAGCCAGACTGCCACCCAAAGAAATATGGCCCTTGTGTATCTTTCTCTCTCTCTCTCTCTTTTTTTTTTTTTTCTATTAATATTTCCATTATTATCTCTCAGAATGTGTATGTTCAGAAAGTAATAGTATTCTTCCCTGGGGGAGACCTATATAATGGGCATTTCTCTAATTGGACCATATTAAAATTAAACTTGGCACAAAAGGCTTTTCCTCTTAGACACAGCTACTGGGGTGCCTCAGAGTTGACAGCTTCTAGTTCTTTCTGTTCATTTTATCTCTGATTCCATTAGTTTCGACTCACTACCTTTTAACAGATACTTAAGATCTTTTGGGGATTTCCAGGCAGGAAGTGAGAAGAAGAAAAGAGAGAATCTAAAGTCCAAGCTTCTCACCTACTTTATTACATTCTTCTGTATGAAATATATCAGGATCACTGAGTGAGGATCACGCACACACATTCTACACAGGAAGTTTTAATCCAGAACTGAAAGTCGACAGGGTTTGTTGGCAAAGGTACAGGATGAAGCCATTAAAAGTGATTGTGAACAGGTAAGCACTAATTCCACCTGAGAAAATGCTTTCGTCTTCATGATTCCACCACAGTACAAAAAGAAATGATCAAAATGAATTTCCTGAGTTAAGGAATATATCACTAAGAAATTGGAGTAGAAATTATTATAAAAGGCATGCAATTTAGAAGCATTTTCCATGTTCATCTTTTGTACTAAATGCTTACCTTCTTCTTTTGTCATAATCCATATTCATAACAGCAGTCCTTGCTTTTAAAAAAAGCATGACTGCTTCAGGAAAATTCTCTGTTTTAGACTTTAGATTCTAAAAATGGAAAAGTTCTCAAGATATTTTTGGTGTTATTGATCACAGTCAGATACAAATGACCTACAAAAATACTTTTTTTTTTTTTTTTCAATTTCTTCCATTAGAGGAAGAGCTGTGCAAACAAAATAAAAGTTAGCACAGATCATTTCCCAACCATACCCAGTATTTATAGTTACAATGTGCTACATGCTATATCAGAAATTTAATGCTTCTTAACATCATAACAGTTACAATAACTCTAGTAGGTTATTTCAGTTCCTCAAATGATTTACCTTGGTTGTAGATAATATAAACCTTTGCTTAACACAAACCAGTTCACTTTGCCAGTAGCCAAACTCCTCTATGCCTTATGTCTTTTAAGTGGTATAATAATTAAATTTTATCCAAATTTAAAACAATTCAGTAAACCAAATTAAGTGAATTAAAGAAAAATCGAAAACATCTATTTATAAATGAGAATACTACGTGAAAATGTGGCACAGTGAATTGAGGTGATTACATTATAACAAATAGTTTTCAGTAGTGCGTCTTTTAGAATTTCCCCCATGGTCAGGTTTGTTATTTACTCCATAAATAACAGTACTTTTAAATAGAGACCAAAGTTACTGAAGAAATTACTTTGGGCACAATTTGAATCCTCCTAACTTTATGATCCTACTGCTATTCTTATGAGTCACTTTGTCAACCTGAACAATTATTGCCACATCTCGAATTCCACTCTCTTAATACAATAGTAGAACTTTTATTTATCTTGTAAAACTGCCATTTTATTGCTTTAAATCTTTCCTGAGCAATTGTCTATGTATGGAGCATAACAAAGAGCACCTGACTCTGAATCTGTTCACACCATCTTCTAAAAGACTACAATATGAACCATGACTATAAATAAAATTGCAGTCAGCCATGCGTTAGACATTACTAGGGGACAAAAAATGCCGTAAACTTCTAATTACTTGTAAGTAAAGAAATAAAAAACAAATTCTAAAAAGTTCTCACTCTCATGACTGGCAAAAGCCTCTAGGTACGAAGAGTAAGGGGGCAGAAACTTAAAAGCTGAAATGAAGACTGGAATAGAGTATGTAGATAGAAGACACCAAATCACTTTTAGTAACAGAAATTACAACAGGAGTTACCAAAATGCTAAACAAAAGTCAAGAAATTAGTACTTCTGACCATCAGCTTCTAAAATAGAGCTTGAACGCAAGCAGATCTCAAGGAATGAGCCTTTGGGTAGCATTGCTTCTGAGCGGGGGGAATCTGAAATATAGATTCTCAGATAGGGAAGAGGTAACAGTAAAAAGAAAAAGGGAAAAGGAAAAATTAAAACTTAAGGATCTCACAGAAACAAAAGACAAACATGACATGCTATCTCTCCTCTCCCTACCACCATCATTGCCATCACCAACATGATCAACTTTTAAAGATGCATTTATTATACTGGTAGCAGTGTGCAAAATTTGTGACCTAAGAAATTGTCAACAAAAGGCTATGGATTAAGAAAATTATTCAACATAAAAGTACTATGCAAAATAACTAGAAAATCCAAATTAAACTATGTACAGTGATAAATATTCTTTTTAAAAAACCAGGAAGCAGAATACTTCCCATCAGGAAGCAAACACTCCCATCTGAATTAGATAGTTTTGAACACACATTTAGTTATATTTTTTAAAATGCATTGAATCAGAAATTTAGAAACCTAACAGGAAAAAAAAAAAAAAAAAAAAACACAGAAAGAAATGTAGTAAGGGTCATAAATTCAGAAAACAACTTAAAGAAGTCAAAATCAATAAGGAAATAAAGAAATTAGAAGATATTTTAGAGGGCAAGGATTAGAATAAAAATACAGCATGTCTCAAAAGTCGCCATAAGAAAAATGGGATATTATAGCTCAATGTACATTTATTTACAAAATATTAATTATAAAATTTTACAAAATATTTGCAAAATATTCTCTATGTGTTGGCTACCTCTTTCTAAAATTTTATAGTGAATATTTTGGTAATAAAAGTACATTTGGCTACAATTTCTACTTTTCCCTGTGTATGGTGATTTGGGGACACCCTCTAAAATAAAGGGTATTGTGTAAAAGCAGGAAAACAATTAAAAGAGTAAATTTGAGATTTTTAAAAAATAATAAAATTTTGGGGAAGAAATTAGATGAAAGATAGACAAGATTAAAAATCTGCTCTTTGTATAATTAAGTTTCTAGAAAAGAAAATCAAACAGAATAGAATACTTAAATGTATAAACCCAGAAAACTATCTGGAAATCAGATGATTACATCTGCATTCTTTTTTTTTTCAGTTTTGGCTGGGGCTGGGTTTGAACCCACCACCTCTGGCATATGGGGTCAGGGCCCTACTCCTTTGAGCCACAGGAGTACCCTATGTCTGTCTTCTAAGAGGACCTACCTTGTGTCTGAGAAAATTACCCAAAAGAAATGACTGAGAAATATTTTAGTGAAACTGTTATATTTTTCAAGAAAAATATATCACCAGTTCTTCTAAACAAAACAATCAAATTACCTATAATAGGAGGAATATTAATCTTGTATGAGCCTTCTCAAGAGCAACATACCATACAAGCAACAGCAAAATAGCACTTTCAAAATTCTTAACAAATGAAAAGTTAGCCATGATTTTTATGTCTCAAGATGCTGTCCTCAAAGCATCAGACCTACAGACAAACAGTTTCAACCATGCGAGAACCCAAGGCATGTTGTCTACATACGAGGGATCTCCTAAAGGATGAGTTTAACCAAACATACTAAAGAAGCCCTGGTAAGTGGACTGCTAATGATTATTTAATATATTTAATTGTAAATCAGATATTAAAAGGAAGAAAAATGGATGAGAGAATAGTACATAAATGTTACATGTTCTGATAAAATAGAAAGAATTTAATTAAAGATTCCACTATCAGGTATTTACCCAAAGGGGGGGAAATCTTTTTTTTTTTTTATTCAGAAAGATACGTGCACTCAAATGTTTATAACAACACAATTCACAATCATAAAGATGTGGAACCAACCCAAGTGCCTATCAATATATGAGTGGATTAATGAAATGTGGTATACCATAAGTACTATTCAATCATAAAAAAAAGTCACTGAACTAGTACCTTTTGTAACAATCTGGATGGAACTGGGGACGATGCTTGTAAGTGATGTTTCACAACAATGGAGAACAAACACTGCTTGTACTCACTATTAAATTGGAACTAATTGATCAACAAGAACAACAAAATAAAAATCATAAAATAATAAAATAAAAATAGAAGAGAAGGAAAAATTTGAAAAAGGTAATTGTGACAATGCACACCATTCAAAACTGATCCACTATATAGGACAAGATTATTTAAGACAAAGGAAAATTTCGGACACTACAGTAGACATAAATATAAGGATAATTACTAGAACAAGGTAGAATCTTTCCTAAAAATCTTTCCTTACCAAAAAGAATGATATTTATTATAAATAGAAAGTGATATGCATTTATATATTCTGAAATATGTCAGAATTTAAACTAAATGACAATCATAAAAATTAAAATTAAATAGGCAAAAATGTCCTCTTTCACCACCCATACACCACACATACTGGAAAGCATAGGTAGTGCAACAAAACATGTAAAAATAAGGAGTATACAGAATTAATGGAAATAAATAAAACTGCTTTTATTTTCAGACATAATGATTATCTATGAAAAAAATTACCAAAGAATCTTCTGTTATTTTTTAAGAAACCTACTGGTGTGAGTAAGTGAGTATAGAGGGTAGCAAGATACAAGGTCAGATATAAAAGTCAACTGTTTTCCTATGAACCATTAATAAAGAACTGGAGCTTAAAATTTTTAAAATACCATGTACAATAGCATCAAAAAATCAAACACAGGCATAAATCTAACAAAATGTGTCAAGAATTTACATGGGAGAAACTATAAAACTCTGATGAAAGGAAGTATAGATAACATAAAAGAATGGAGGGATACTGTGTGTTCACCAATTAGAAAACTTAATATAATAAAGGTAGCATTTCTCCCAAAATTTATATTCATTTATTAAACATAAATGAATGGAGGGATACTGTGTGTTCACCAATTAGAAAACTCAATATAATAAAGGTAGCATTTCTCCCCAAATTTATCTATAGATTCAATGCATTCCCAATCTAAATTCCAGAAAGCCATTTTATCAATAGTAATAAACTTGATTCTAAAATCTTTATAGAAAGGCAAAAGTTGTGCAGTTCTATTTGACATAATATTCTTTGTTCATCACTTACCATACTTCCATTTTAACAAGATTGTTTTTGTTCTAAATTCCAGACTTTCATATTGGTAAAAATATGTCATTAATAACTGCCAAAGTTGAATGCTTATTGAAAAATTATCTTAGAAACCAAGCTCAAGTATATCACCATGGAAGTATTTCTCTTAAGGAGATTGGCAGTTAGTTGTTTATTTGTGTTGCTCTGGGACCCCATTTTAAACTTTTGCCATTGTTTACCCTGAAGGATTACACGCCTGGTGACCAGCATGCTGATTATGTACAATTTGATTTGTTTCATTGCTCAGGTGTTCAATACACATCATGGGAATATACAAATTGAAAATCACAATTCTCTTCTTGCTGAATGTGAGTAACTTTTTAATACCGATCCTTCTTTACACTCAGGATTCTGTCCCTGCTGAAATCTTTGAGACAGCTGATCAATGGATGAGTGCCATTTGAAAATCCAATATGATCCCCAACGAAGGCACAGCACCGTGTTTACTTTTCACAGCACAAGACACATCCAAAAAGCCTGCACCTACACCATTTGACCTACTGTATGATGAATGGCCTATTTGGAAAAATATAGACTACAAATTTAGAGAGAAAAAAAAGAAGAAAAAGCAGGACTCCTCTATTATAGATTTTTCTAAACTGACAAAAGATCTCTATACAACAAAGTTGGAAAGTTAAATATCATGAAGTGACTAAATGACAAACTGATTAGGTGAAAATTTGTTAAAAATTAAAACAAAACCCAAGCAATTCACTGGCTTAGTCTGGTAATACAGTCTTCAAAATCAGAGAATCAAATTCTGTCCTAACCTAATCCTGTACATGTGCCAATTAACAAAAACTTAGAGATGTTGTGACCAGTCATTATTGTTGCCTTGCAAAGAGGCTCTTAAGTTCCTTTACAGTACATCATAATTAGCTGCAGAACATGTTAAAATCGTAGTTTCTCAAACTTTACCCCAAATTTACTATATTGGGATCTCCAGGGATTGGTCAATGTATTTTTAACTAGCTCTTTAGGCAATTATGATGCCAACTAATATCATGAATCATTGCCTTACCCCAGGAGACCATCTAAGACGGAGAACGGAAGGAATTTACTATGATTATTGATTATCAGTCCAATATGTAGAGAAAAATATGTATTTTTCTGTGTTGCAACTACACATCTCTGCTATCATTTTCTTGGCATTTTACTTCACATGAATATATCTATTCTGTAGTGGTAAGAGAGTGGAAAGAAAGGTGAAATAAAAATTTGTTAATTTTGGTTTTCAAAGGTTTTGGTTAAAAAAGAAGGTGACATAAATTTATAATTCTGTTTCAATTTCTGTTTTTGTTAGACCTACATCTTTACAAGTGTAAGCACAGAATCTGGACCAGACTGTGCATGATGAATTGCAGGCCCTGCACAACAGAGTGACAAGAGATGCCAGGTGTGGGCCACATGTCAGAGCAGCCACTTCATAGCCCACAATGAGAAAGCCTAAGATCATCAAGGAGGGACTCACACCCAAGAGAGGTGAACCTCCCCCACAGGATATGTCATAATAGAAAAAGAAGAAAATGCCCTGTGTTTTTGTTTCAACCAGAGCATCACAAAATTCAATGTGGAAGCTTCATCCTGGAATTTGTAACTCATACTCCATGCAATTGATTCTGTAGGTGCAGGGAGCTGCTCAGGAGTCTGCAATTTATCTAGTGCCCTGTGATTTTACTGTGGTTGGCCTTTCCAAATTCTGTACTATATTAGCTACATCAGACAGGCTTTTGTTAATTACATGAAAAAAGTCCTGACTCTTACTAAAATAAACATTACTTCAAAAAATACATTTATAGGACTGGTGCATTGGCTCATACCTATAATCCTAACACTCTGGGAGGCCAAGGTGGGTGGATTGCTTAAGCTCAGAAGTTCACCACCAGCCTGAGTAAGAGCAAGACCCAGTGTCTACTAAAAATAGAAAAACGGAGGCAAGAGGCTCACTTGAGCTCAAGAGTTGGTGATTACTGTGAGGTATGATGCCATGGGACTCTACCCAGGGTGTCAGCTTGAGACTCTGTCTCAAAATAAAAATAAAAATAAAGTGTATATATATATATATATATATATATATATATATATTCTGTGGAATTCATCAAATAATTTAAGAGGTATACAAGGTAGAGACATATGATGTAGTGGTTCAGAGACTGAGCTCTGGATTCTTACTGTGTCATTGGATAAATAAGCATATTCTGGAAAGATATTTAAATTTTTGGCATTCAATTTCCTTCTTTTTTAAGAATGAGAATAATCTGGCAGCACCTGTGACTCAGTGGGTAGGGTGCCGGCCTCATATGCTGAGGGTGATGGGTACAAACCTGGCCCCGGCCAAACTGCAACAACAACAACAAAAATAGCCAGGTGTTGTGGCAAGTGCCTGGAGTCCCTGCTACTCTGGAGGCTGAGGCAAGAGAATCACCTAAGCCCAGGAGTTGAAGATTGCTGTGAGCTGTGTGATGCCACGGCACTCTACCGAGGGCGATAAAGTGAGCCTCTGTCTCTACAAAAAAAAAAAAAAAAGAATGAGAATAATCAAAATATTTATAAAACAGCTATAAGGATAAAATGAGAAAATGAACAATAAGTGTTTAGTATTACGTCCTGCTCCCTGCTCTCTGGGAAAGTTAAACTTCAGCAGTTGTGATAATCATCAGCCGTCCCAACCTTTTTGGCAGAAGGGACCAGTTTCACAGAAGCAATTTTTCATAGCCTGGGGGTGGGGAAGATGATTTGTGGATGATTCAAGAACACTGCATTTATTGTGCACATCCTATTATTATTACCTTGTAATATATGATGAAAAGATTATACAACTCACCATAACAAAGAATCAGTGGGAGCTGGAGCTTGTTTTCCTGCTTTTAAATGGTCCCAGCACTAGCATCCCTGCCTCACTTCCACTCAGATCATGAGGCATTAGATTCTCAGTCAGGGTGCTCAATCTAGATCCTTTGCATGCAGAGTTTACAGGAGGGTTCATGCTCACAGGAGAATGTAATGTGCTGCTGATCTGACAGAAGGCAGTTCTCAGGCAGTGATGCAACTCATGGGGGAATGCCTGTAAATACAGATGAAGTTTCTGCTAATTTTCCCACCACTTACCTCCTCCTGTACAGACCAGTTTCTAGCAGGTCACACACCTGTACCAGTCTTCAGTCTGGGAGTTTTTGACCACAAATCTAACTTATAATTTTCAAGAATACATAATCGGACTAACTTAACTATCATGCAAAGGGGATATAAAAATCGAAACTTTTATAGTTATCTATATTGTGACAATAATAATAATGGTTTGAGCAAAGTATAAAATGTCTATTTTATAACAGAAGTAGAGATAAAGTTCAGTGGCACTCCAAAAAATAGAAATACTGTATGCTGTTTTGGGATAGAGTTCAGGGAAGGCACTGTGGATGAAATGACATTTGATTTGAATCTTGAAGGATCAGTAAACTATGAATGTATGAACAAAGAAATTCTTGACAGAGGAAACCTTGAACAGGGTTTGGAAGTATGGCAGCACACAGTAAATATGGATGGGAGATAGGTTCTGTTTTAATTTGCCAGGGGAGTAGCAAAAAATTAGGTGCTACATGTGTCTGAAAAGGCTAGAAAATGAAGGCCTTTGCTTCTTTGATGACATTTTCCACACAGGTGCATCTTACACAAACAGAGCAGCAGACACTCTTATTTCTAGCTTGAGAAGCACTCCCAGAGGTGGTAACTGGGATGTCAATATCACTGCCTTTTCAAAATGCAGTGAGTCGATTGGAGTTGAGAAAAGAGGTCTCTATTAGTCACAGATAAATATTCAACCAAGCCTGTCACATGAATCTGACAAGAGGGGAAGTGTCAGAAGAACTGAACAGATGCAGCCCTCCTACAACATGGTCCCCAGCCTTTTCCTAAAGGGAACGTTGAGAAAATAACAGTAGTTAAAAGTGAAGAGAGCTAACACAACAGACTTTGGTAATGTCACAGTGTCAGTAAGAGCACCTGAGTCCCATCTTGGTTCTAGCATTAAATCCATCTCTGTTTGGGGGAAAATTCTAAAGTAGCAAGGAAACTTTCCTTCAGGCTTGTGACTCCTAACTGAATCAATTGACAGAAAAACCATTATAGTAAAAATGCCTCAAATCTATGCAATAGGACAGCAAGTAAGAAGTACTGCTATTGGCAAAGAAATATTAAATTAACACTATGTTTTAAGATTTAATGTAAAAAAACCAGATACTCTCTTAAATTCAGAAGTGCTGAAGAAATTGGTACTGAGTTTTGTTTTGGGTTTTTTTTCTGAATTTGACAAGTAATAATACGTCAAAGCTATGGAGTATCACATTAGCAAGTGCTTACAATAAAGATTTTCTTATTAAATAATGTGCTTGTTTTATTTAAGGAAAATTATATAACAAAAAGATTATAAAGCAAAGCTCAGATGTCATAAAAGTATCTCAGAGACTGTTGGCTATATTCTTTTCTACATATACTTGGGGTGGTAGACAAGATGGCTAATCAGAGACACTAGGTGCTTAGACCACATCAGAAAGAAGGAAAAATTTTAGATGACAATTTTGTACAATCATCTCAATAGATGCAGAAAAAGCATTTGACAAAGTTCAGCACCTTTTCATGATAAAAACCCTCAACAAATTGGGCATAGGATGAACATATCTCAAAATGATAAAACCCATAGACAACGTCATAGTGAATTTAGAAAACTTTATGAAAAACCCATAGACAACGTCATAGTGAATTTAGAAAACTTGAAAGTATACCCACCAGGAACTGGACCTAGGTAAGTGCTCACTGTCACCAACTCTAAGCAACTTAGTGGTGGAAGTACTAGCCAGAGCAATCAGGCAAAAGAAAGAAATGAAGTGTATCCAAATTGAGAAAGAGAGGGCCAAACTGTAGCTTTTTGCTGATGATATTATCTTATGTCTGCAAACCCCCAAGACTCTACCAAGAGACTCCTGGAATTGATACATAACTTCAACAAAGTCTCAGCCTATAAAATCAATGTACACAAATCAGTGGCATTTCTGTACACTGATAACAGTAAAGCTGAGAGTCAAATCAAAGTACCATTCACAATAGCTGCAAAGAAAATAAAATACCTAGAAATATACTTACACAAGGAGGGGAAAGATCTCTGTAAAGAGAAGTATGAAACACTGAGAAACGAAATAACAGATGACACAAACAAATGGAAAACATATGCTGATGGACCAGCAGAATTAGCATTGTGAAAATCTCCATGCTACCCAAAGCGAATTTCAGATTTAGTGCTATCTTCATCAAAATACCAACATAATATTTCACAGATCTAGGAAAAATAATTTTACACTTTGTTTGGGACCAGAAAATAGCCTAACACGCACACAGCAAGGAAAATGTTCACAGGATTCCTCTGAAATGGTGTTCATGTCTGTGTATTATGAGAAGATCTGATTTCATTAAGAATGCAGAATTATGCATACTGGGAATGTTATTCAAAACGCTGTATTGAATAAACAACTCTGTGTGATTTCTACTCTATGAAAGGACCAAGCTGGCCTCATGTGTCATACAGGCCACATTATTACTTCTGAAGGTAATATTAATGTGCTGAAGGCAAGGAATATGATTTTTTATAACCTCTAGAACTCAATAAGACAATCTTAATTTCAAATTTGTTGACTAATGGATGGCACTGTTGACTTTTCTAATAACCCATCTTTATGCGTTAAGTGTATACATCAGTTATTGATAGTATTATCAGAATGACAAAATGTTCATACAGTTTTGTCACATAGAGAACATGTAAAAAAGATACCTAACCCACTTACTCAAAAATTGGCACTAGAAAAAGCAGGGATTTGTTTGAGTCTGAAGAATAGTAACATGAACCTAGGGACAAAAGAAGGGGTAATTTCTGTAAACATCTAACTTAATCTTTAGTATACAATGATGAGAGGAAAGCTGGTTATCTCAAAGGAGAAGCCATAAATGAGCTTATGATTTTTGATTTAAATTATTCAATAAATTCTGTGATTTGTCATTGTCAATATTCATATAGAGAATAAGCACTTAGTAGTAAGTAGCTGGGAAGCTTATTTTACTAGTAAAACTTGTAAAATTATCATTTATTTTCTAGAATGAATGAATATTTATTTGAGAACATTTTATATCCAGAATCAATTCCAAAGATTCTTTATCTTAATTGATAAAGAATTTTGCCTGTAAAAATATGATCCTCTTTACAAGAAGCTTTGAAAAATCTCAACTTCTTTTTTGAAGTAAACTGCTTCTAGTATAAGAGTGAAACATCATAAATTTGGTTTGCCTAAAAATTTTCATGTTTTGGGACACTAACTGAAAAATTGATGTTATTATTACTTTTTATTCCTCTTACAACTCAGTCTTCAGAATTTATAAGTAGAGCCTGTGGTTATTTAGTAATCTTGTACTGCATTTTGTCACATTATTGTTTTACTCTGTATTGGTATGTGCTCTGTTTACTGAAAAATATTTAGGTTGCAGGCAAAAATAATTTATCAGATATAGATCAGTCCAGTTGAACAAAGATTTGGTAAATACTGTATGTCAAAATGTTTTCTTGACTTTTTGTTGATAGGGGGTATTGAAGAGTTGTAAGCAGAGAAATTAATATGGATGCTGTGTGGGAGATGAATTTGAAACACCAAGTCCCATTTGGAAAGTGATGCCATGGTTCAGGATGGAAATGTCCAAGTTTGCTTAGTCTGCAAAAGAGATGATAAAGCAAGTAGGAAAGAATTCAAAACATAGTAAAGATTACATTTCCTCTTTCTTATGATTACTTGCATGTAGGAGATGAAGAACAACCCTAAGATAGAAAAGAATTGAGGGTGAGTGATTAATACCTTTACCAGATAAGATAGAGAATACAGGAGAAATTAGGGAGTGGAGCAGAGCAATAGGATGGGTTAAGCCTTGGGAATGTTAATTTGGAGGTTCTTTAAGGCACAAAGTCAAAGGTAGCTATCCAGCAGAGATGTGAAAGTCTCAGGCTCAACGAAATTTCAGGGCTGGATTTGGAAATTTACTCATGATTGACACATGGTAGTAGAATGGATAAAATTACATTAGGAGAGAATGAAGAGAAATTATAAAAATAGTTTGAGGGAAAAACCATGGAAAGAATATTAATGAATCAAATACAAAGTAAAAATAAAGGAAACTGAATAGGGAAGGTCAGAGATGTGGAAGAAAAACCAAACATACAGTTTTTACCTTCACTGACGCTAAGGAGTTGTATAAATATCCAACCTCAGGGTTTACTTAAAATGTCAGTTCCATGAGAGCAAGGTGCTTGCTGGCCTGGTTTGCCAATAATCCTCAGTACCCTCTGGTCTGAGTGTCTGTTCCTTAGTGGACCCTCAATAAATTTTAAATGCATGAATCAAACAGTGTTGTAAAATACCCTACAGAGTTTTATTCAAGTAAACCCTAAAAATACATAATAACATTTATAAATAAGGACATTAACAAAAGTAATTTCAGTGAAATGGTAGGAGCAGAAGTCAAACTGTAAGGGAAAATTAAGTAGTACAAACAGTGAAGGATGACTTTCTTAAAAATCGAATAAATTGTGGTATATGTACACCATGGAATATTATGCAGCCTTAAAGAAAGATGGAGACTTTACCTCTTTCATGTTTACAGGGATGGAGCTGGAACATA
>CAUYPK010100494.1:0-43038 GCA_963574355.1 Loris lydekkerianus | reverse complement strand
GGGGGGGGATTGTTTGCGCTCCGGAGTCCACGACCAGCCGGCGCTAGCGGCACACACCAACCCCAACCCACCGGGGGGGGGGGGCATTGTGGTGGGTGCCTGTTGTCCCAACTACTGGAGAGGCTAAGGCAAGAGAATTGTTTGAGCTCAGGAGTTTGAGGTTGCTGTGAGTTATGCCTCCATGGAACTCTACCAAGGGTGACAAAGTGAGACTCTATCTTAAAATAAAATAAAATAAAAATAGGAGTTTGAGAAGAGCAAGAGGGAGACCCGATCTCTACTAAAAATAGAAAAGCTAGCTGGGGGTGGCAGGTACCTGTAGTCCTAGCTGCGTGGGAGGCTGAGGCAAGAGGATTGCTCAAGCTCAGGAGTTTGAGGTTTCTGTGAGCTATGATGATGCCACGGCACTCTACCAAGGACAACAGAGTGACATGGTGTCTCAAAACACTGACAACAAAAATGACTGATTGTTAAGTAACTAAAGCAAGACATAGGACAGTGTGTGTGTTTATGTTCCTGTGACCATGGAGGGTATTTGGGAATACACATGAGAAACTGCTAACTGGTTACTTCCAAAGAGTAGGAATGGTGGTTTGGATGGGGAGAGAGATTTTGATCTTCATTTTACGCTCTTCTATACTGAAAACATTTTTTAAATAATGAGCATCTATTGCTTTTTATAATATAATGATAATAATAAAGTAGAAGAAAGAAAGGCTTAAGAACGTACACACAAATCAGAGGTACCAAAACAATTCAGCACTATATCCCCGAGTGCTGAGGGCAGGAGGAATGATGAGGTAGGGCCGGAAATGACCTTGCATGTTGGAACTTTTCCCTAGCCACTGCTAGCAGAGGTATGCTTTGACCAGCCAAGGGTGGACACAGAAGCAGGGACTGGCAGGAAATCAGTATTTGCAAGGTTGACTCAGTGACAGAACCAATTAAACAAAGTCAAGGCCAAAGTTCAACTCCAAGAGCAGAGATTGGAATGTCCATTATGATAGTAGCTAAAAGATATCAAGTACTTAACTGCTATCAAAGCAATGTGCAAATTGCTTTACATTTTGCATTATCTCATTTAATCTTCACAACAACCCTAGGAGGTAGCACTGTTACCATCCCAGTTTATAGATGAGGACACTGAGGCTCAGGAGCTATAAATTACTTACCCAAATACACACAGTTGGTAATTGGTAGGACTAAGGTTTAACCCAGAAATGTTTGTTTCTGGAGGCAGCTTTCTTCTCACCTGCTGAAGCCCAGTATGTGTTCAGCTTGCAGACATCCTTACATCTTTGCCATCAAGGAGCTCCCAGGCTAGGTGGGGGTAGGCCACACTAATCTATGTAGACTGAATAGTGTTTTGGATAAGGCACCCATCTTGATTTAATTGGATTGCAAAGACAGTAAATACTATTTGGATTTTAAAGTTGGAGAGATCAGCAAAGCCTGAAATTGTTGATGAAGATCTTCTGAAGGAGGAAAGATTGAGACTAGGTTTGGAAGGATGGATAGGATTAAGAGAGGGATAGAGCATCTTCCAGAGACGAGAATGCACAAAGTGTATGTAAGTGTGCTCTGTTTCCAAGACATTGAAGCTCCTTGCCTAATCAGAGTGAGAGTTGGGTGTGTGTAGCAAGTGAGCCGGTGTGTATATGGAGGGAAAACACAGAGCATTAGAAGTAATTCTAAAGGTAGAAAACTGACAGAGGGGCCAGGCATGGTGGCTCACGCCTGTAATCCCAGCTCTCTGGGGAGCTGAGGCGGGTGGATTGCCTGAGCTCACGAGTTCAAGACCAGCCTGAGCAAGAGTGAGACCTCCATCTCTAAAAAATAGCTAGGTATTGTGGCAGACGCCTGTAGTCCCTGTTACTTGGAAGCTGAGGCAAGAGGTTTGCTTGAGTCCAAGAGTTTGAGGTTGCTGTGAGCTGTGATGAGAGGGCACTCTACTGGGGACAAGAAAGTAGACTCTGTCTCAAAAAAAGAGAAAGTGGCAGACGAGTTGTGACAGTATGAAAGGAAATTAGTAGCCTTGGGAGATGTTTTTGTGCAGTGCGGAGACAAAATGAAGAGTCAGAGAGATTAGGGTGGTGCCTGTGGCTCGAAGGAGTAGGGTGTTTGCCCCATATGCTGGAGGTGGGAGGTGGTGGGTTGAAACCCAGCCTCGGCCAAAAACTATAAAAAAAAGGTCAGAGAGATTAGTCTGACAGAGGTGTCAAGGTGACTAGGACTGATGGAGCTGTGTGAAATCCTCGTGTGGGATGACGGAGGCTTGATGGGGGTGCACAGAGGAATGGCATGAGAGCTGCTACAAGGGAAGAGGGACAACAAGCCGAACAACTGGAAAGAGAAGGACCAGCCCAGAGAGGGTCAGGGCCAGGTCAGTTCCAGGCCTCCTGACCTGGGTGTCCAAAGGAGGGTGTTTATGTCTCTGAACTGGGAAAGGGTCTGGTTTGGTATTGGAAGCAGAGTGGAGTGGGAAGAGATACTGAACTGGGTTTTCATTCCAAACCTCCCCACCTCTCCCTTCTTCAGGACTTTTTCTCTGTTAGTTTTCTGAGTAGTGTAATACATAAGGTTTTGTCTGGACCAGTTTATGCACTCAATAGCTCTTCCTTAAGCTGTCACTATGGTCTGGGTATTGGAAGCACAGCATTTAGCAAAGTAGACCTGTGCCTGTTCTTGTAGGAGAAAGACACTGAACTAGAAATTTTAAGAGTTCTTCCAGTGCTCCTAGGATCAAAGTGGCATGTTTCCCCCAGGGCAATCCTATTGTCCATGCCCATCTAGAGCATGCACCAATGGGTAAGGGCATTTGGCAAACATTTTATTATAGAGTAAATCTTTTAATTAAAATGTACCATTGTGATCATTTATCTATTCCTTTGTTCTACAAATGTTTACTACAAAAAAGTGGCACTCAGGTTGTGAATTCCTAGCCCTCATGCCTGCAATCCGGGAGAGGACCGGGGCAACCATGTAGTGATCATACGGAGTAATTAAGTAACACGCCCTTGAGAGAGGGTGTTGTGGAAGCTCCGGGAGACTTACCTACCCAGCCTTGGAAGGGCAGATAGCCAGGGAGGGAAATTTCCTTGATGAGAATACTGAGGTATAAGTGACACAGGGCAGGGGTAAGGATGGACTCCTAGTTCAAAGACCTGGACACTGGAGAGGCCTAAGCTTGTTGGAGAGAGGCTGCGGTGTTGGGGAATGATTTACCATCTAGAATTTTATATCTAGCAAAGCAATCAATCAAAATGTGAAGACAGGCCAGGCACGATGGCTCATGCCTATAATCCTAGCACTCTGGGAAGCCAAGGCAGGTGGATTGTTTGAGCTCATGAGTTTGAGACCAGCGTGAGTAAAAGAAACCCCATCTCTATTAAAAATAGGAAAACTGAGGCAAGAGGATTGCTTAGGCCGGAGTTTGAGATTGCTGTGAGCTATGACATCAGAGCACTCTACCCAGGGCGACAGCTTGAGACTCTGCCTCCAAAAATAATGTGAGGACAGAATAAAAGTCAAAAGACATTTTTGGATAAGCAATGGCTGAAAAAATTAAACTCTTGTGTACCTCTTCCCAGGAAGCTAGAGGAGGACGTATACCAATGAAACCAAGGAGTAAGCCTAAAGAGCACACAACACGAGGAGACCCGCGTGAGTTCAGGTAGGCAGAGGCTGGGTCAAAAGGGTGTATGGTCATGGTGAGAATTTAGACTTAATTATAGTGCCAACATTAATAGGAGAATATCCCAAAGTAATGATTTTCCCACCTAACTTGGAATTCTTGGGATTTTTTTTTTTCTAGTTTTTGGCTGGGGCTGGATTTGAACCTGCCACCTCCGACATATGGGGCTAGCGCCCTACTCCTTTGAGCCACAGGCACTACCCCCTTGGGGTTCTTTTTGAAGAATATTGCCATTAGCTTCCTGGATTCAACTAGAAATAATAGATTCAATCTCTTTTTTGTATTTTGCATCCCTTTGCAGAGGGTTCTACTGCCTTTTTTTTTTTTAAGCAGAGTTTTGTTCTATTGTACTAGCTAGTGAGCAGGTGTCAGCCTAGCTCACAGCTACCTCCAACTCCTGGGCTCAAATGATCCTCTAGCCTCAGCCTCCCCAGTAGCTGGAACTACAGGTGTACTTGGTTCTACCATTTTTTTAAAAGCCCGAAACATATTATACTAGAAAAATCTAAAAATGTGTATAACTACTAATTAAGCAGTCTTGTGCAATTTGGCAGGGTCCCCAGAAGATCCTGAGGTCAAGAGGTTATAGGAGTTTTAAAGCCTATGTAGGTGGCCATAGGGTTAAGGAAGTTACTGAAACAGACCCTGGGGTAGGAGGTATAGGGAAGTAATAAGGCTCAGCTTTTGAATTTCAGCAAGACTTCTTGGTCATTCTTCCTTCAGCAGCAAGGTGATTAATCCCTAGACTGTTTTACTAGAACAGCTCTGCTTACCACTTACCATATATACTCGAGTATAAGCCGAGTTTTTGCGGCACAAAATTTGTGCCGAGTTCGGGGTTTTTTGGCACAAATTTTGTGCTGGAAAAACTCGACTTATACTCAAGTATATACGGTAAGTACTGAAGCTGCCTTTTCCAGAGACTTCAGACTTCCAGCAAATAAATTTTTAAAATGCAGACGTTGGATAGGGACAACACAGTATAGCCAGTGCCCCTCTCCTGCCAAACTTTGCCACAACTGGAATAAGACAGTCTGTGTATGAGAGAAAGAGTGTGTTTGTGTGTGTGTGTGTGTGTGTGTGTGTGTGTGTGTGTGTTTAGTGAACCCAGAAGTATATTTTAGCAAATCATGGTTGAGGCCAGAGGAAGATCCAGGTATTCCCTAAATCTAAGCCAAAGAGAACTTTTTATTTATGGTTTTAGCAGACAGAGGTTTTTCTTTCCAAAATCTACATTTCAAGTACAAGGGTAAAAGATCTGCACACAAACCAAGCCCCATGTTAAGATGTTTACTGGCTTTGCTAGCCATAAAAAAGGGTGTTCTTCATTTCCCCATCAGCTAGGAGAAATTTTTCCCCACCCCCTCCTGACCAATTTCTTTCCTTCCTGCTAACCAAGTGAATTTTAAATACCATTCTAAAGTTGTTGGCTGGTGACCTGGAAAAGTTCTTTTGCTTTGTTGTGCTGTTAATGGCCCATCAGTTTAAACCTCCTACCCCTAGAAACTTTCTCTTAACTAGATTGGAGGAGGAAGCAGAAGTTTAAAAAGAAAATGAAAGAAAGGATTGCTGTTCCAAAGGGTTTGGGGAGATTCAAAGGTGGTTCTAGGAAAACTAGATATTCACATGCAGAAAAATGAAACTAGACCTCTATCTCTCATCAAATACAAAAATCAACTCAAAAAGGACTGAAGACGAACGTGAAGGTGGCGCCTATGTCTCAAGGAGTAGGGCGCTGGCCCCACATACTGCTGGGCATTAGTCTAGGCTAAGATTGTATGGATAAGTTCTCTTTGGCTGAGCAATAAAAGCAAAAACAGACAAATGGTGGCTCGGCGCCTGTAGCTCAGTGGCTAGGGTGCCAACCACATACACCGGAGCTGGCAGGTTCGAATCTAGCCCGGGCCTGCCAAACAACAATGACAACTACAACGAAAAAGAAAAAAAAAAAAAATAGCCGGGCATGGTGGTGGGCACCTATAGTCCCAGCTACTGGGGAGGCTGAGGCAAGAGAGTCACTTAAGTCCAAGAGTTTGAGGTTGCTGTGAGCTGTGACAGCACAGAACTCTACCTAGGGCAACAGCTTGAGATTCTGTCTCAAAAAATAAATAAATACATACATACATACAAATAGACAAATGGGATTCTATCAAACTATAATGCCGGGTTCAAACCTGCCACCCTCGGTATGTAGGGCTGGCACCCTACTCACTGAGCCACAGGCGCTGCCCTGACAAGGAGTTAATATTAAGAATATATAAGGAGGTGGCGCTTGTGGCTCAAAAGAGTAGGACACTAGACCCATATACTGGAGGTTGCAGGTTCAAACCCAGCCCCGGCTAAAAACTGCAAAAAAAAAAAAAAAAAGTATATAAGGAACTTAAACAACTTAAGACAAAAATACAAATATCCCAATTAAAAATAGGCAAAGAACTTGAATAGACATTTCTCAGAAGACATATAAATGACCAACAGGTTTAGAAAAAATGTTCAACGTCACTAATCATCAGGGAAATGCAAATCAAAACCACAATGAGATATCATGTCACCCCAGTTCGAATGGCTATTATCAAAAGGACAAAACATAACAAAGTTGGGTACAGCAGTGGTGTGCACCAGTAGTCCTAGCCATGCAAGAGGCTGAGGCAGAAGAGTCACTTGAGTTTAGGAGTTAAATGCCAGCCTGGCAACATAGTAAGACCTGGTCTCTAAACTGCTCCCCACACCACACAAATGCTGGAGAAAATTCAATTCTTTTTTTTTTTTTTTTTTTTTGCAGTTTTTGGCCGGGGCCTGGTTTGAACCCGCCACCTCTGGCATATGGGACCAGCACCCTATTCCTTTGAGCCACAGGCACCGCCCACTCTTTTTTTTTTTTTTTTTTGAGACATATCTTACTCTGTTGCCCCAGACTAGAGTACCATGGCATCAGCCTAATTCACAGCAATCTCAAACTCCAACTCCTGGGTTCAAGTGGTCCTCCTACCTCAGCCTTCCAAGTAGCTGGAACTATGTAGGTGCCCTCCTTCAAGCCCAGCTAGTTTTTCCTATTTTTAGTAGACATAGGATCTTGTTCTGAAATGGTGGTCTTAAGCATAAAGGGAATATAGCCCACCAATATTAACTACCCACATCCTCTAGCTTCTCACTCCGCCTCCTAGATTAAGGAAGTAAAAAAAAGTAAAAATAAGAAGGGTGAGGTAACTCGCCCACCCTAATGGTTCTTGCCCAGGCTGGTTTTGAGCTCCTGAACTCAAGGATTCCTCCTTCCTCAGCCTCCCAGAGTGCTAGGATTATAGGCATGAGCCACCATTCCCAGTTTAAAAGGGAACTCTTACACACAATTGTTGAGAATGTAAATTAGTGTTATATAACCACTATGGAAAACATTATGGAGGTTCCTCAACAAACTGCAAATAGACTGCTACCAGATGTAGCAATCCTGCTACTAAATTTGTTAGTATCCAAAGGAAAGGAAATGAGAATATCAAAGAGATACTTGCAGGCCAGTTGTGGAGGCTCACGCCTATAATCCCTGCACTCTGGGAGGCCAAGGAGGGTGGATTGTTTGAGCTCAGGAGTTCCAGACCAGCCTAAGCAAAGTAAGACACTGTCTCTAAAAAAATAGCTGGCCATTGTGTCAGACACCTGTAGTTCCAGATACTGAGGAGGCTGAGGCAAGAGGATCACCGAAGCCCAAGACTTTGAGGTTCCTGTGAGCTATAATACCATGATACTCTACCAACGGTTATAAAGTGAGACATTGTTTTCAAAAAATAATAATAATAAGTCATAATGGAAGCAGCTAATATTTAAGAAACATTGCTTGGGGAGGCACCTGTGGCTCAGTGAGTAGAGCTCTAGCCCCATATACAGAGGGTGGTGGGTTCAAACCCGGCCCTGGCCAAACTGCAAACAACAACAAAAAATAGCTGGGCATTGTGGCTGGCATCTGTAGTCCCAGCTACTCGGGAGGCTGAGGCAAGAGAGTCACCTAAGCCCAAGAGCTGGATGTTAGTGTGAGCTGTGACGCCACAGCACTCTACCAAGGGTGACAAAGTGAGATTCTATCTCTTAAAAAATAAAAGAAAGAAACATTTCTTGGTGCCAGGCTCTGTTCTAAGCTATCATTGATTTATTTTCTCATTTAATCCTCATCACACTTGGAGATAGTGCCCGAGAGTATGAGGTTGCTGTGAGTTATGACGCCATCCCGGGTGCCAAAAGTAAGACTCTGTCTCAAAAAAAAAAAAAAAAAAAAAACCAAAAAACATATTTATTTATTACAGCATTATTCACATTAGCCAAAATATGGAATCAACTTCAGGGGCTATCAATAGATGAATAAAAAAAATGTAGGATATATTCCATTGAGATCAAGCATGGCACTAAAAAAAAAAATGTGGGATATATATACAATAGAATACTATTCAGCCATAGAAAAGAATGAAATCCTATCATTTCTGGCAACATGGATGAGCATGGAGGATATTATGTTAAGTGCAATGTCAGGCACAGAAATATAAATACCACATGTTCTTACTCATATGTGGGAGCTCACGGAAGTGGAATAGTGGTCATTAGAGGCTGGGAAGAGGAGGGAGAGGGATTAGGGGAATAGGGAAGACAGGTTAGTTAATGGACACAAAATTGCAGTGTGATAGGAGAAGTGAGTTCCAGTGTTCTATAGCACTGTAGGGTGACTACAGTTAATCATAATAGATTGTATATTTTAAAATAGCTTGAAAAGAGGATTTTAAATATTCTCCATAGAAATAAATTTTAAATGTTGGAGGTGAAGGACATGCCAATTATCCTAATTTCATTATTACACACTCTATCAGAATACCATGTTATACTCTGTAAGTATGTACAATTGTTATATATCAATTAAAAATACTTTTTTTTTTGGAGACAGAGTTTCACTTTGTTGCCTTTGGTAGAGTGCTGTGAAGCCATAGCAGCAACCTTGAAACACTTGGGCTCAGTTTGGCTCAAGCAGCTAAGGCACCAGCCACGTACACCTGAGCTAGCAGGTTTGAATTCAGCCTGGGCCTGCCAAACAACAATGACAACTACAACCAAAAAATAGCCGGGGATTGTGGCGGGGCCCTGTAGTTCCAGCTACTTGGAAGGCTGAGACAAGAGAATTGCTTAAACCCAGAAGTTGGAGTTTGCTGTGAGCTGTGATGTCACAGCACTCTCCCCAGGGCAACAGCTTGAGGCTCTGTCTCAAAAAAACAAACAAACAAGCAAACAAAAAAACAAATAAGCATATAAACAAAAACGCTTGGGCTCAAGCAATTAATTCTCCTGCCTCAGCCTCCCAAGTAGCTGGGACTACCAGGTGCCTGCCACAACACCCAGCTATTTTTTTTTTTTTTTTTTTTTTTTAGACAGAGTTTTACTTTGTCGCCCTCAGTAGAGTGCTATGGCATCACAGCTCACAGCAACCTCAAACTCTTGGGCTTAAGCAATTCTCTTGCCTCAGCCAAGAGAACTATAGGCACCTGCCACAATGCCCGGCTATATTTTGGTTGTAGTTGTTATTGTTGTTCAGCTGGCCTGAGCTGGGTTCAAACCCGCCAGCCTGGGTATATGTGGCCAGTGCCCTAACCACTGAGCTATGGGTGCCAAGCATGCCCAGCTATTGTTAGAGACAAGGTCTCACTCTGGCTCAGGCTGGTCTCAAACCTGTGAGCTCAAGCAATCTGCCTGCCTTGGCCACCCAGAGTGTTAGGATTAGAGATGTTAGCCACTGCATCCGGTCAATTTGCTATATTTTGATAAGATTAGAACTTGGAATAATGAATTATACTCTCAACAATACAATTCTGTTATATCATGGAAAAAGTACTTGAAACAATAATAGATTAAGAATAACACCTTTATTTTCTCTTTCATCTTTGCTTAAAGACAAAATCCAAGCAAATGAGTCTATAAGTTACTTCCAGAAAATTTTTCCATATAAATTATTGTACTTAAGCATTAATTTTCTGTTTTATGGTCATGCTGCAGACATTGGAAAGGAGATAGTATAGTATGAAATTGTCCCAATAATTTGAATGTTAATAAAAAAAAAATTTTTAAAGGTGGCTAGGTTCCAGGTGAATGGAAGGAAGGAATTTCATGTTTTGATCTGTCTGGTATAGCAGCTATTGCAAGGACTTGTCTAAGAGGGGACTTATTGGATGATTTTAGATGAAAGTGATAATTTTTTTTTTTTTTTTTTTTTTGGCAGTTTGGCTGGGGCTGGGTTTGAACTCGCCACCTCCGGTGCCCTCCTTGGTTGAGCCACAGGCATCGCCCGAAAGTTATAATTTTTAAATTAAGTAATAGCTCAACCATGTACAGTTTTGGTGGACACAGGTCTTCTGGATGACCTTTAATTTCAGGCTCAGCAGTGTGGCTCGTGCCTGTAATTCTAGCACTCTGGGAGGTTGAGGTAGGGAGATCCTTTGAGATCAGGAGTTTGAGACCAGCTTGAGCAAGAATGAGGCATAGTCTCTGAAAAATAGAAAAAATTAGTCAGGCATCATGGCAGGCACCTGTAGTCCCAGCTACTCAGGAAGCTGAGGCAGGAGGATCTCTTCAACCCAGGAGTTTGAAATTGCTGGGAGCTAGGCTGAGGCCATGGCCCTCTAGCCTGGGGCAACAGGGTGAAACTGTCTCAAAAAGAAAAAGATCTTCGATTTCAGAGGGCAAGATTCAGATTAATGTTTAAGGTGTGTGAGCTACCCGTCTTCACTATTAACAGCTAATGTCTACTCTTCTAGATGGCTGAGGTGTGTCCACGTGTGTATGTGTGGTGTGATCAGAAATACCAGTGACAGGCATGGGTGGTATAGTGGGAAGCATAGCTTTGTTCCATAGGTATAGGAATGTCAATGGCTACTTAGACACCTCTCTTATGCTCATTTGTAATGTACAGTGAACAACTTCCTTTGATCGTTACCTATAAAACTAACAATTACCACTTATGGTGTGTGCCAGGTATGGGGCTAAGGATATTTTGTGTATTACCTCCTTTAATTCTCACCAACACCTCTATAAGTTATATTATGATCTCCATTATAGAGAAGAGGAAACTGAGGCTTGGAAAAGGTGATGGAGCTGGGAATCCCACCTGCGTCCTCTGTTTTCTCAGCTGATGCTCTTAACCATGACATTATGCTGTTAAAAAACATCAGAAATCTAAGAAAACATAAACAAGAGGAAGTTTAGTAGAGTAGCCAAACAGTTACTTCCTAGAGCAAGACATTTCACCTCCTACTGGTTACTCAGGTCATGTATATGCTGAGTTATCTGGTCCTAATTGGAGGGAACAGTTCTGCACATAACATTGTAAGCAGACCCCCCACCCCTAGGCTTTTGGATTTCTGGAATAAGGTTCTGACCACAAAGCACTGTTGTTTCTCTTCAGGGCTTGGACTGTCAGGTTACATTTCTCAGCTTCCAGAGCAACAACACACAGATACAAAGTGAAGTCAGAGCATTTGAACACCAATGCCACCCATCACCCAGCTCTACCGCCACCACCTTAACAATTTTTCTGTCTCCCCTGAGCTTTGTCATCTCTTACATGAGTTGCAGGGGTCCTCAAGCTTTTTAAACATGGGGCCAGTTCACTGTCTCTCAGACCGTTAGAGGGCCAGACTATAGTTAAAAAAAAATAAAAAAACTATGAACAAATTCCTATGCACACTGCACATATCTTATTTTGAAGTAAAAAAAACGAAACAGGAACAAATACAATCACACCGCCTCATGTGGCCCGCGGGCCGCAGTTTGAGGACCCCTGATTAGAGCAGCTCTCAAATCCTTCTTGTATAACCCAGAAATTTGTGACACACTGAGTGACTGCAACGGAGCTGCTGGCAGGGTAAGGGACTGCCACTGGAATAGCAGCCTTAGGAGAAAATAGCTGTGGGAGTGTGCTGGGACCAATGACAGTAAGGAGAAAAAGTTGAAGGATGGCATTACCAGGTATCTACCCAGGACAGAATGCTGAGGGCTCAGCATGGGTTTTTATGATTGCCCCCCCAACACCTTTTTTTGGAGACAGAGTCTCACTCTGTTGCCCAGGCTGGAGTGCTGTGGCCTCAGCCTAGCTCACAGCACATTCAACTCCTGGGCTCCCTGCCTTAGCCTTTCCAGTACTTGGGACTATAGGTGGTGCCACCATTCCCGGTGAATTTTTCTCTATTTTTGGTAGGGATGGGGTCTCTCTCTTGCTCAGGGTGGTCTCTCGAACTCCTGACCTCAAGTGATTCTCCCACTTCAGCCTCCAAGAGTGCTAGGATCACAGGTGTGAGCCATTGCACTCAGCCTATGATTGCCCTTTTAATTTTTTTTTTTTTTTTGAGACAAAGTCTTACTTTGTCACCCTTGGTAGAGTGCTATGGCATCACAGCTCACAGCAACCTCAAACTCTTGGGCTCAAGTGATTCTCTAGCCTCAGCCTCCCTAGTAGCTGGACTATAGATGCCCACCACAATACCCGGCTATTTTTACAGATGAGGTCTCTCTCTGGCTCAGGCTGGTGAGTTCAGGTGATCCACCCACCTTGGCCTTCCAGGGTGTTAGGATTACAGGCGTGAGTCACTGTGCCTGGCAACATTTATTTTTATTATTTGTAAATAGAAGTATCTTTATTGTTAAAAAATTAATGCATGATTCTTGTCAGCAATTTATGTTGTCAACAATTTATACAATATAGAGATTAATCCAGAGAAAGTATGCGAAAGCCCTGACCCCAACACCCCTTCTTTGAGCCCCACTAGCTGCCCTGTCATCATTTTTTTTTTTCAGGAGACAATGTCTTAACTTGGTCACCCTGGGTAGAGTGCTGTGGCATCTTAGCTCACAGCAACCTCAAGCTCTTGGGTTCAAACAATCTTCTTGCTTCAGCCTCCCAAGTAGCTGGGACCTACACAATGCCCGGCCATTTTTAGTGAGGGGAATCTTGCTTTTTTGCTCAGGCTAGTCTAGAACTCTTGAGCTCAGGCAATCCACATGCCTCGGTCTCCCAAGTGCTGGGATTACAGGCATGAGCCACCCGTCTTCACTATTAACAGCTAGTGTCTACTCTTCTAGATGGTTGAGGTGTGTCCACGTGTGTATGTGTGGTGTGATCAGAAATACCAGTGACAGGCATGGGTGGTATAGTGGGAAGCATCGCTGCCTTCCATAAACACCAGTGAGAAGATTCTACTTTGTACCTTGCATATCACGGCTGTATCGATACAGCCCTCTTCTCCTTTTTAACAGCAGCACACTACTCCACTGTACGGAAAGACCATCTTCTTTTTCTTCTAATCTTTGCTTTAAGAGATCTCTTATTTCCCTGGGGATCCTGTCCCAGCCTACCGCTTCTGCCATGGCCGCCTGTGGGTCCTGCCTCAGGGACCTGCACAAACGGGAAGGTTGTCAAAAGGTGGAAAGGGCAGCGGCAGGCCCCGGACGGGAGAGTGTGGCAGGCGCGGGGAGTGTACCCCATCCTGGCCTGTACTGGGGTATACACCAACATTCTCATTTGCACCCAGGTTGAGAACTGAAGTACTGGGGAAATCTGGTGCCTTCTCACCCTCAGGTCTTGGTTCAGACGGTTACTCCTTCAGAGAGGTCTCTCTACAGAAACCTGCTTTCTAATATATGACCTTTTCTTTTTCCTTTTTTTTTTTTTTTTTTTAATCCCAGCTCTTACAAATTTGAAACAATACTGTTAACTCATTCATTTTTTTGAGAATCTAAGCTCCCTAGGGGCAGGGACTGTGTGTGTCTCGCCTAGAGTGGTGACCAGCTCTTAGTAAAAAAACCCTCATTAAAGGACCGAACGAACAAAATCCCATGAGGGCAGTTGAGTATGTATTTCTTATTTTTCTGATCCCAACCATTTGATTCTCATTACTCCTACAGTTCGGGAATTCTCTTTCTCTGCTTTGGCGTTTTATAAACCTCGTGTGCGTACGTCGACATTTTAACCATAAATCCACAGAGTTTCGGGGCTGGAAAATTCGAGGCAAGGGGATGGAGGAGGGGGAGAGAAACCACCCGGAGGTCCGCAGCCGGAGAAGAGCAGCCCCGGGTTGGGGGGAGGGAGGGGCCGCGGCCGACGCCCCTCCGGCCCCTGCCCGCCCCCTCGGCGGGAGATGGCCCCGGACCGCAACATCCATCAAAGCCTGCGCCGCCGCCTCCGCCTCCGCCGGCCCGGGGCTGGGGGTCCGCGGGGGAGGGGACGCGATCCGGGTCGTGGCCTGGGGGCGGCTTGGCGGCGGCCCCCACACTGCGGCCCCGCGCCCCCGGAGGTGGCGCCGTGGGGAGGCTGGATTTTTTTTTTTTTTTTTGGAGCCGAGGGGGAGGGGGAAGGGGATCTGTGTGTGTGTGTCCCTTTAAGAACGGGAGCGCTGCCCCCGCCTTGCAGGCGCCCGGAGCCTCACAAAAGAACAGGATGTTGTTGATTTGTCACCAAACCACAGAGAGGAAATGATTGTAAATTTCCTTTAAACATCCCCACCGCGCTCCTGCCGCCCCCGCTTCCGCCTCTGCCGCCCCCGCCCGGCCGGGCGCAGCGGGGCCTCGGCGCATCCGCGGGGCGCCCGCTCCCGGGCCTCCCCCTGCCTCCCGGCCCCGGCCCGGCCGCGCCCCCCGCTCGCGTTCCAGTTGCTTTCTTAGGATTATTTTTTCAACAGCTGCAGGGAAGGAAGATCTCTGGGGTGCAGTGGCCCGCACACCGCCCTTGGCTCCTGGAAAGAACGCGAACCGCACGCGGCGTCTCCGCCTTAGCGCGCGCATCCCCCGGACTGGGGCAGCAGTCCCCCTCCTGGGTTTGGGGGCAAACAGGCCCAAGGAAATTATGAGAGCTTAAAGTCACCAGCTCCTGGAACCCTATGGGGGCGCTTGGAATACCCCACCCATGTTTATGTCACCTTCGCAGTTTAATTGAGCCGTCCTGCCACAGGAACATTGTGGCATTCCCAAGACGTCAAAAGTGGCATTCTCCATTGGTTGCTAAGCCCAAAGCGATAATTCCTAAATCCAAGTTACTACATGGGGAAACCCCTTTCGGGAGCTGTTTGGGTCTCAGTTCCACCTGTGCCCTTCTGCGTTCTAACTCCTCCTGCGGGCCCTTCCCGCCCCCATTTACCTTGCAAGGTTATTGAAGTCTCTCTGCTGGGGTTAATGTTTGCGCCCAACCTGTGGCCCATGGCGGAGTGCCCTGGTCTGGTCTGGTCTGTGGTCTAGGAAAGGGCTGCTCTGCTGCACAGAGTGTTCTTTTGGAGCAATTAATGCTTATTCTGGAATTGTTTGCACTGGACTTTTGTATTAAAGCAGCAGGTAATATCCCGGGCACTGTGATGAGGGGAATTCTCCCGTTTAAGTCCTTTGTTTAGCCCTAGGAGGTAGAGGTTGCTGTTCTCTTTATGGGGAGAGGAAACAGGTTCAGAGAGGTTGGGGAACTGGACCATCTCAGACTGTGTGAGTAGAAGGCACAGGACTCAGTTACTCCATTTGGATTACTGGTGATATCACTCTTTAATACTCTCATTATTTGTTGGGAGGTGGTGAATGGAACACAGGAATAAATTTTGGGTTTTTATCACTTCAACCTGGGGGCAGACCCCAGTTTTCTGGGAATAGATAACGTGGGTGACTGATGCTCTCAGATTGGGATCTTTCCTTTTATTTCTATTTATTTATTTATTTATTGCAGTTTTGGCTGGGGCTGGGCTTGAACCTGACACCCCTGGTATAGGGGCTGGCACCCTACTCCTTGAGCCACAGGCACCACCGGAGTCTTTCTTTTTATGGCCATGTGCGGTCCTGAGTGGTTTAGGGTCTGATGTGGAGTCTGACTACTTTTTGCTTTACTTGCATGGGAAAATGAGGTCCTTTAAACGGCTATCTCTATCTCGTGCCGAGTCACTAAGGCTGAATAGCCATATCTACAAGACCCTCTGTTCCGATTCTCAGCTGGGTGGAGGGGGGACAGCAACGGCAAAACTGCTAATAGTATGAAGGGTGGGAATGGGCGTTTGATTTTGAATATTAGATGTTTGTAACATGTTAATGTGCTTGCTATGTGTGAAGCACTGTGCCTAGTTGTGTACATGTGTTTTCTCATTAGATTCTACAAGATAAAAAGTTGGTACTCAAAGAGGTTGTGCACCCAGGAAGGTGGAGTTGGGGTTGGCATTTCTCCCCACAGGGTCCCCTCTGTCTGTGCAAGAGGAAGTCATCCAGGCACCTCAGAAGTGGCACTGAGGTTGCTTGCCTTCAATCAGTGCAGAAAACCAAGAGGGTCCTTGGTGCTGGTGGATTTTGAGAGAGAAAAGCAGGGATCCTTCTTTGGCTCCTTTGTCCTGCAGCTGTCTGCAGTTCCTCAACTCTGAGCACATTTGCTGATGGAATTCCAGAGCGGGTTTCTGTATCTCCACCTGTCCTTTTGCTTTCATACAATGCCAGTTACTGGGGCACCCACATCTCAGCACTTGAGAGAAAAAGCATCCATTTCTTCTGTTCTTCAGATGAGAATCACAGGGTACCAACCTGCTAGGTCTCAGGTGTGTGGGCAATGAGGAGGCTGGCTGAGTGTAGAGCAAAGCCACTGAAATCAGGGTGCCCAGACTCTGCCAAGCAGGAACCAGAGGTCATGGCATACCATTTCTCCTGGTCTCAGTTTCCTGGCCTGTGAGGAACTTTGGCCTATGTGGTCTCTGATGGCTCTTCCCAGACATTATTGGAAAAAATGGCTTCTGTTTATTTGTTTAGTTAATATTTATTAAACATCCATTATATGCCAGGCCCCCCTGTTACAGGTGGTGGAGATGTAACAGTCCAAGAAAATAAAAGCTCCGCTTTCTTGGAGTTTATCTTTTAGATTAAGGATATTCCCACAATGAAATTAATGTGTGTTTGTATATGTCTGTTGTATATATGTAAATATATGTTATGTGTGTGTATGTCTGTGTTGTATATATATGTGTACAGTCATATTCTACATAATGACATCATGGACCAAATACTTGGCAGTAGTCCCATAAGATTATAATAGATCAGAGAAATGTCTATGGCCTAGCCATGTGGTAGACATCCTAATGTCTTAGTGCAATGTATTAGCTTATCTATGTTTAGATATGTTTGTTTTATTTTTTATTTTGAGACAGAATCTCACTTTGTCACCTTTGGTAGAGTGCCGTGCCATCATAGCTTATAGCAATCTCAAACTCTTGGGCTCAAGCAGTCCTTTTAGCTCAGCCTCCCAAGTAGCTGGGACTATAGGCACCCGCCTACAATGCCCTAATAGTTTTTCTATTTTTAGTAGAGATGGGGGTCTCCATTTTGGTCAGGTTGGTCTTGAACTCTTCAGCTCAAGCAATCCACCTGCCTGGGCCTCTCAGTGTGCTAGGATTACAGGGGTGGGCCACTGCACCTGTTTAGATAAGTTTAGATATGCAAACACTTACTATTGTGTCCAGTTGCCTACAGTGTTCAATACAGTAACATGCTGTACAGGGTTGTAGCCTAGGAGTAATAGGCTATATCATCTAAGCCATGTGATGTTCCCACAATGATGAAACCACCTAAGGATACATCTCTCAGATATACCCCAGTTAAGTGGCATATGACTATATACGTATATGTGTAAAATTTTAGGTAGTGCTTGGTGTTATGGACAAAAATGCAGAGTGTAAGGGAAAATGGAGTGTATGTGAGTGTGTATGGATGGAAGGGCTACTATTTTATTTAGGGTGGAAAGGAAGGCTCACTGATAAAGTAAAGAGTGAAACACAGTTTCCTGAAAGAAGCTTGCTACAGGCATTTGGAAGGGTACAGATAAAGGCTTGGAGACCAGAGTGTGTCAAAAAGTACTTACTATGGGCACAGGCGATTGCGCTAATGTACACAGCTATGATTTAACAATTAAAAAAAAAAGTACTTACTGTGTGTCAGGCATTGTTAAGTACCTTTATATTCTTGTACATTTAATCCTGTTATCACTGTATTTTTTTTTTTTAAATAGGAGGCTCAGAGAGGTTAAGTGATTTTCCTAAGGCCACACATCTAGTAGGTGGTGGAGATGATATTCAAATGCTACTTTTAATCATCATGCTGCTTCCCACTGGGCACTCTCCTTTTGGAGCTGGATCTAGTGTTTAATTCATGGGTTCTTTTGATTTCTTGGGGATTAAATGTCAACAGTGGCCAAGGTGACTCTTGGCCTCTGTGTTGAATGGTTGACAAGAGCTCAGGGCCTGAAGTTCCTTTTTGTGAGTGGTGCAAGGTAGTATGTTTGATGCTGGAAAACCCCATGTTGTGTTTATGGCAGAAGGGAGAAAAACACCTTCAGATTATTGTAAATAAGAGAAATGGGAGAACGTGGTAGCCTGAATCCCTCTGCCCCCCTCCTTCCTTTTAATTTCCCCATGATAGGCCCAGCACAGCATGTTGTATTATACAGCGATAATTAAAACACTTGGATTAGTGAACTGAGATTTATAGGGCAAACAGGAGCCAGAAGAAAAAAAACGACAGTCATCTCTTTTATTTGCAGGCAGATATCCAAATTGCCACTTGGTTGCTTTTTCTTCCTTACACTCTCACCTACTCTGCTTAATTAGATCCTTTCTTTTCCGTATTATTTCCAACCACCAGCTCTGCCTGCTGCTCAGCTGAGTTTGCGAAGCCGCACACTGAACGCTTTCCCACAGCCTGGGGAAGACAGATGTGAGCAGCAAACAGGAGCAGAGGGAGGCACCTTCGCATCAGCTTGTCCAACTGGCCTGCCCATTAGTGCCAAGGAGCAGGGACCGGAGGGGCTGGAACCTGGGGAGGATGAGGAAGTGCTGAATGAACCTTGTCCAGCCTTCCTGAGACAGTTTTCCACTAAGTGCCTACTTTTCGTGGCAAGTGGAGAAGAGAGTGAATTCCCTCAATAGTAGACCATCCCCAAAGCAAATTCCAAAACCAAATGCTATTTTACCATGCTCAAAACTATCATTCTGGAGACTCTGGGAGATGACAGGTTGGGAGGTATGAGATGAGTAAAATGCTGTCAAATTCACAATCTAGTAAAAGGGACAGTTGAAAATGGCTGATGAGGATTTGGGGCCAGATTTATTTGTTTGGGGCTAAAATATTTGTTGAGTTCCTGCTGTGTGTCAGACATTGTTCTAGGCACTGAGGGGCAGAGCCAGAGGCTAAACATCAACAAAACCCCTGCCCCAGTGGATTTATGTTCTACCTGGTAGGGGAGGATTGAGGCAGTGAATTCCTTACTAAAGAGCATAGAAACTGCAGAAAAATGGAGTGGGGAAGGTGGCTCGGAAGTGCTGGGGCTTGTGATTTTAAAATGAAGAAAGTGTGGACAGTAGAGCATGGAGGCTGACAGGTCCCATCTGGAATCTGGGCTTTGACATGTAGCAGCTGTGTGATCTTTGAATTTCTGTAATCAGCTGGTCTGAGCCTTACTTTTCTCATCTGTAAAGTGGAGCTTAGAATAAACACAAAGGGAGGGAATGAAAAAAACAACAATGTAACTTTACCTAATCAGGCCGTCATGAATCTTAGCCCTTAGGAGTATTAAGTGCCTATAACGGGATGAGTGATCTGAAGGAAGAGTGACATATTATAGTTGAAAAAAGGTTATAGTCCTTGTTGCTTCCCTTCCCCCACTCCGCCCCAAACCTAGTTTGACCATACCCCAAGAGGGCAGGGGGAGTGTAGGTGAGCTCTTGCAGGCTGAATTAAAACTGAGGAGAATTTAGATCCTGTTTGGTCTGTGGACACAGGTTGGAGTTTGAGAATTGTCAGTATTTTGCATTCTACTTTGAAAATTATTTTCAGCATGGTTTGTGTTCATCCAGATAGTCCACAAGAAGCCTGGTGGGGAGGCTGGGACTGCCCACTTGACAAACGGGAAAACAGGCACAGGATGTGAGTGCCTGGCCAAGGTCACCTCCAGTCTCCAGAGGAGATCTCCTGCTGGCCTGGCGATGAGTCATCCTGGCGTGTTGTTCCCGGGGTGAAATCACAAAGGAAGGAAGGCTTGGATTTATTGCAAGTAGCACGGGAAGTTTCCTGTTCTTGAGAAATCTTAGAAAAGGCAACTCCTCCACCTGAGGGTCCTCATTCAGTAGCTGCCAACTCCCTGAAAGGTGCAGGGCCCAGTCTAAGGTTAGAGAGAGGACTCTGGCATATGCAGAGAAACTGTAAACAGGGGACAGCGAGGAGAGGAAAAAAGGCAGAGGGTAGTGGTTGACAGCTTGGGTGTGGGGTTCCCTAGGCCTGGGTTTGGTGGTTGCATTACTACAGGCAGGTCCTGTAACCCCTCTGAGCTTCAGTTTCCTCATTTGTCAGTTGGGACCATCACGGTGTCTACCTGACAGGATTGTTGGGAGAGTGAAATAAGAGGATGGTGCCAGGTGTTCAGCACAGTGCCTTGTATGCAGCCAGTGCTCAATAATGTCGGCTGTCATTGGTGAGAGGAGAGGGGAGAGGAGAAGCCGAAGGACACAGGGTACTCTGCAGCCTCCCATGCTGGATCATTTAGATGGGTTTGTTGTAGTGCCACTGGCATCAGCCTTAGCTCACAGCAACCTCAAACTCTTAGGATGAAGTGATTCTCTTGCCTCAGGCTCCCAAGAAGCTGGGGCTACAGGCACCCGCTACAACATCTGGCTAGATCTTCTAAATTTTTTTTTTTTTTTTTTGAGACAAAATCTCATTGTGTCACTCTCAGTAGAGTGCTGTGGCATCACAGCAACCTCAAACTCTTAGGCTTAAGCGATTCTCGCCTCAACCTCACAAGTAGGTGGGACTACACGTGCCTGCCACAACGCCAGGCTATTTTTTTTTTTTTTTTGGTTGGAGTTGTCATTGTTGTTTAGCTGCCCAGGCTGGGTTCAAACCCACCAGCCTGGGTGTATGTGGTCGACATCCTGCCCACTGAGCTATGGGTACCACCCTAGATCTTCTAATTTTTGTAGAGATAGGGTCTTGCTCTTGCTCAGGCTGGTCTTGAACTCCTGAGCTCTAGCAATCCACCCACCTTAGCAATCCTCCCAGAGTGCTAAGATTACAGGCATCAGTCACCATGCCTGGCTACAGATGGGGTCTGGATGAAGTTCTGTTCACCTGAGGCTTCTAAGAATCAGTCACACAGGAGATATCATCTTGGCCCTTTAGGTGTTTATGCTGGGTCCAGCAGAGCAGGGCCAGACAGGCATCCAGTGTCCTTCCATCCTCACTTGCCCTCCCTGGCATCATGGTTCAGTGGGCATGGTGGGCCTGGGAGGGGCCCCCTTGGCCCTCCTCCCTCCTCCCCCTTAACCTTTGCCTCTCTGGCTAAGACCCATTATGCCTCCCATCTCTGTTGACTCTGTATAATGAAAATAATTGAGCCTGTCTCCACCAATAACTGTCTAGAAACAATCAAGCCCTGCCCCAGTCATCTGCCTTTGACTGAACACGCCCAGCCTGTTGCAAACGGCCTGCTGGAGCCGGATCCTTGAGAACCCACAGGATGGACACACATTTCAAGGTGAATAAATGAACTGTCGAGGGTGGCTGATGCCCCAGTGGACAGTCTCTTGGTTTCCTGAAGGGTGTCAAGTGGTCCTGGGGCCAAGGTGAAAAAACTGTAAAAAGCACCTCTAAGCAAAACGTTAATTATTATATTTTTGAATTTGGAATCTGCCTTTCATTTCAGGCTTCCTTCCTCCCCACTCCCTGCCCTGTTTTATGTGGAAGATTTCATTAAGAAAACTGATAACAGCCAGGGATTACGAGTTGCATGGGGAAGGGAAGCTACTGAAGCTCTGTATTTTTCTGATTTCTGTATCAATTGTCCAGAGAGCAGACTATACGACCTATGAGAACAGCCTCCCACAACATGAGCAAGAGGAACAAGAGGAAACGTATTTAATTTAATTATACTAGTCCAAAGCCCCCATTTATGTTAGTATATTTTGTTAAGATATTACAACCAATCTTAAATGAAAAAAATTAAAATCACTCATATATAATCTTCTATCTCTAAAATGACTCTGCTCTTTTGCCAGGGGTCCATTCTCATCTCTTTTCCCTGCACATGTGCACATAGGTGGACTCTCTCATGAAGGGCCTGGATTGTGTGAAACCTTGTCCATATTTTTACCAAATCCTTGCAATCACTCTGAAAGGAAGTAATTATTATCCCCATTACTCCGATCAAGAAACCAGGTCGTGTGGTTGCAGCTGGCAAATCTGATTCTGTTGTTACCAGACCAAAGAGGGTCCAGCCACCTTTCACTGCCAGCCCATATGCAGGGGCCGGGGTAGATCCACCAAACTTTGTCAGAAGGCTAGCAATTCTGGAGAACAGCGAGAGTAGCCTCTCCAAAGACTGTTTTGTTCTTCCATTTCCAAAATTTTGATACATAAAAATGTAAAGACTACATTAACCCTTATTATTATTATTATTATTATTATTATTATTATTATTATTTTTAGAGACAGAGCCTCACTTCGGCACCACAGCAATCTCCAGGTGATTCTCTTGCCTCAGCCTCCCGAGTAGCTGGGACTACAGGCACTCGCCACAATGCCTGGCTATATTTTTGTTGCAGTTTGGCCAAGGCTGGGTTCAAACCTGCCATGCTAGGTATATGGGGCCAGCGCGCTACTCACTGAGCCACAGGAGCCGCCCATTAACCCTTATTTTAAATAATAATTAATATAACTTAGTGACCTATTGCAACATTCAGTTTAAAAGTTAATTTCTTAAATTAGCCTACCTAAACTACTCATGTTTGGCAGCTTTAGGATGGGAGCTAAATTTACAAAATATTAAGAATGAGAGACAGCAAGTAAAGGTCATTTAGGACTTAAACTGACCAGCCCAGCTGTGTCACATTGGCCTGACTAACCCCATCTTATTTTCACTAGGTGTATTTTCAATTCCATCTAACATCTGTCACTTTCTGTTCACTATGATCTTGTGTCTATGTTTTTCACTCAGCCTTATAGTATGGGTATATTCCTTTATTTCTCTAAAGTCTTTCCAATTATTGTTTAAAATGGGAGCAGAGGATTCCTTAAAACATCATTTATATAAATATTTTCTCCTTTTGGGTATTTTTGCTGTTTTCATTTTGTTTTTTGTTTAAGATAGGGTCTCAGTCAGTTGCCAAGGTTAGTATGCAGTGGCATCTTCAAAGGTCACTGTAATCTTAAACTCTTGGGCTCAAGTAATCCTCCTGCTTCTGCCCCCCAAATAGCTGGGACCACCAAATGTGTGCCACCACATCTAGCTAATTTTTTAATTTTTAAGAGATGTGGTCTCACTATGATGCCCAGGCTGGTCTGTAACTCCTGGGCTCAAGTGATCCTCTTGCCTTAACCTCCCAAAGTGCTGGGACTTTAGGTGTGAGCCACCTTGCCCTGTCTAGTCTGAGTTTTTCACTGTTTTGATTCTCCTCCAGGGAGAAGTTTAAATATAGAAGAGAAGGCAGAGCAGCTCAGTGATTCAGAGCACAGGCTTTGCAGTCAAACAAAATTGGCTTGGAAACAGATGTGCCACTCTCCTAGCAAGGTGACCTTAAGCAAATTACTTACTTTCTCTTTATCTCAGTTTTCTTTTCTGTAAAATGGGGAGATGATAATGTCTATCTCACAGGTTATGTTGTGAGAATTATGTGAGATGATACATGCAAATTATGTGAGATGATACCTGACTTGGGCCAGGTGTATTAAGAACATATTAGACATTAAATACTTAGGAGTAGAGCCCTGGGGTTGCCAGACTTGATCCACAAATGTGTTTAATTTGGCTTGCATAATGCTAAGTTTTTTTTTCAAATTAAAATTGAGTGTACAATTTTTACATAGTGCTCAGTTTTTTTTTTGTTTTTGGCTGGGGCTGGGTTTGAACCCGCCACCTCCAGCATATGGGGCCGGCGCCCTACTCCTTTGAGCCACAAGCGCCGCCCCATAGTGCTAAGTTTTTAAAAATTAAATTGCCAACATTTAAAAATTGGCAGTTTTACTTTAAAATGCCCATCTCTGGACTCTCTTAAAACATTACTATGTTTGGCAGCACATGTGGGACAGTTTGGATCTGAGCAACTGCCCCTTTGAGATGTGCCATGAACTCGCAGGTCTCCTTAGTCAGGGTTACCCAGCAGCAGACGCTGAAATAGCAGAATTCAATGAAAGAAAGGGAGAATGAGGGCGGGGAAAGGGGAAGGAAGCCAACAAGAGTGCAATTTCATGCAAAGCACTTCAAGGGTAGCTTCAGGCTGAGGCTGCAGGTACTGAAGAGTTGTCTCAGCCTGAGGCAAGGTCATGGGCTGAGGTCTGCAGAGTTGATGGTGATGGGAAGTGTGGAAGGATGGAAGGTTTGGGCTCTGGGAACCATAGTACCCCCATGTTCAGCGGAGCTCAGAGCCGGCAGAGGGGTCGGGGTAAGGCACCTCTTTCACTCATTTTTCCATTGAGCCTTGAGTTTGCAGTCCTTGTGCTACTTGATCATTATTTCCACTGTGTAAATCAGGTCACAGCTGGGTCAGAGTGGCAGCAGCTGTCTGCTTGGATGAGAGTGGTAGGGAAGGAACAAGCCTTTTGAGGTAGACAGGAGAGGCATTTTTATCTCCATTTTCCAGAGAAGGAAACTGAGTCCTGAAGAGGTCAAGAAATCTGCTAAGCGCAGTGTGAAGAGGAAAGGTAAAAGATCGGCATTCTGCATTTGGCCTCCTGGTACCTTTCTTCTCTGTCAGTCTGACATTCCTTTTTCTTTTCTTTTCTTTTTTTTTTCCAGACAGAGCCTCAAGCTGTCGCCCTGGGTAGAGTACTGTGGCATCACAGTTCACAGCAACCACCAACTCCTGGGCTCAAGCGAGTCTCCTGCCTCGGCCTCCCAAGTAGCTGGGATTATAGGCACCTGCCACAACACCTGGCTGTTTTTTGGTTGCAGCCATGATTGTTTGGCGGGCCCAGGCTGGATTTGACCCGTTAGCTCAGGTGTATGTGGCTGGCGCCTTAGCTGCTTGAGGCACAGGTGCCAAGCCTAGCATTTCTTTTTCTCATCCGCTTTTCTCCCTGTACATGGTGTTGCTCCCTAAGTAGACCTTTCTATGTAAATGCGGATTAAATACAGATATTGCAACAGGGTGAGCCATAGCTGAACTCTTGCTAAAGAAAGAGCAGTTTGGCCGGTGTGGTAGCTCACACCTGTAATCCCAGCACTCTGGGAGGCCAAGGCAAGCGGACTGCCTGAGATCAGGCGTTCTAGACCAGCCTGAGCAAGAGCAAGACCCCTTCTCTACTAAAAACAGAAAAACTTGCCAGGCGTTGTGGCGGGCACCTGTAGTCCCAGCTACTCAGGAGGCTGGGCCAAAAGGATCACTTCAGCCCAAGAGTTTAAGAGATTGCTGTGAGCTATGACACCACAGTACTCTATCAAGAGCGGCAAAGTGAGACAAACAAGCAAAAAGAAAGAGTAGAGGCTGAGGCAAGAGAATTGCCTAGGCCCAGGAGTCGGAGGTTGCTGTGAGCTGTGACGCTGCGGCACTCTACCGAGGGAGATAAAGTAAGATTCTGTCTCTTAAAAAAAAGAGGGCGGAGCCTGTGGCTTAGTAGGGCACCAGCCCCCATATACCAAGGGTGGCGGGTTCAAACCCGGCCCAGGTCAAACTGCAACAAAAAGATAGTCGGCGTTGTGGCAGGCGCCTGTAGTCCCAGCCACTGGGGGTGGCTGAGGCCTGAGGCAAGCCCAGGAGTTGGAGGTTGCTGTGAGCTGTGTGACGCAGTGGCACTAGCAGTGGCACTACCGAGGGTGATAAAGTGAGACAGAGTCTCTACAAAAAAAAAAGAAAAAAAGAAAGAAAGAATAAAAGAAGTGTCAGCTCTGTAGCTTGTCAATATAAAATAAAGACTAAGATTTGTTTATGTGAATAGTTCATTTTTAGGGGAAGAGGAGTTGTTAAAAATTTATGTGTCTGCTAATGGAACCACTTCCACATTCATAATGAAAAAAAAAGGAGGCTTATAAAACCTTTCCTGGAATAACCAGAAAGGGAGTCAGTCTCTGAAAATACAAATTTGTGGTATTATCTTTGCATATTTGCAGAATTAGCGCCATTTACCTTATCTGGCCTGTGCCTACAGGTGTCCCCTCTGAGGCACTAGGCCACTGTGTTCTCACTGTGGGCCCAAAGGCTTACAACTCCCCTTAAAATCCACAGGGTTCCTTCCTGTGTTCCTCACTCTACAAATACAATGTAAGAACAGCTGCCTTAGGGTTTTGCAACCCTGGGGGCCTGGAGGTATAGTAGTTCTTGTTTGTTTTTGAGACAGTCTCACTTGCCCTTAGTAGAGGGCCATGGCGTCACAGCTGACAGCAACCTCCAGCTCTTGGGTTTAGGCAATTCTCTTGCCTCAGCCTCCCAAGTAGCGGGGACTATAGGTGCCCGCCACAATGCCCGGCTACTTTTTTGTTGCAGTTTGGCCAGGGCCGGGCTCGAACCTTCCACCCTTGGTATATGGGGCTGGCGCCCTACTCACTGAGCCACAGGCACTGCCTGGTATAGCAGTTTTAATACCAACAGTAATGGCCAAGCTCTGAAAAATTCCCTAACAGGAAGTCACAGAGGCAGGATTTGAATTCAGGTCTGAATGACCCATAACATGTATTGTTTTGCACCCTGCCTAGCCTGCCTTTAACTTTAAACAGGAGGAAACTTGGGCTCAGAAAGGCTTATATAGACGGGCACAGTGGCTCACGCCTGTAATCCTAACACTTGGGGAAGCCGAGGTGGGTGGATTGCTTGAGCTCAGGAGTTCAAGACCAGCCGGTGCAAGAATAAGACCCCCATCTTTACTAAAAATAGAAAAAAATAGCTGGGTATTGTGGCCTGGCTGAGACGTTCCTTATGCCTCTGGTCCAGCTTTCTTAAGCCTGGTATCAGTGTGTATATCTGGAGTCCCCGTCTCTTTCATGGCAAATTTATGGATCTCTTTGAGTGCCCGAGGGGTATGCTTCTTTATTATTATTTTATTTTATTTTTTTCTCACTGTGTTGCCCTGGATAGAGCACCACTGTGTCATAGCTCACAGCAACCTCAAACTCTTGGGCTTGAACAATCCTTGCCTCAGACTTGCTAGTAGCTGGGACTACAGTAGTCTGCCACACTCTCAGCTCTGTTTTTATTTATTTATTTATTTATTTATTTTGAGACAGAGTCTCACTTGGTTACCCTTGGTAGAGTGTCATGGAGTCTTAGCTCACGACAACCTCAAACTGCTGGGCCAGCGATTCTCTTGCCTCAGCCTCCCAAGTAGCTGGGACTACAGGTGCCCGCCACAACACCCAGCTATTTTTTAGAGATAGGGTCTCGCTCTGGCTCAGGCTGGTCTTGAATCTGTGAGCTCAGGCAATCCACCTGCCTCAGTCTCCCAAGTGCTGGGATTACAGGCATGAGCCATCTCGCCTGGCCACTCAGCTCTATTTTTAATAGAGATGGTGGTGGCGGGGGTTGGTTTATTGTTGTTCAGTCTGGTCATAAACTCTTAAGCACAGGTAATCCACCCCCCCTAGCCTCCCAGAGTGCTAGGATTATAGGCATAAGCAACGGCACCTGGCCTAGGAGTATGCTTCTTGAATGCACTTGTGAATGTTGATGGTGTATTCTTGGGTCCCCATTGTTGATGGCAAAATGGCCCTTCTTGCCACCCTTCTTTGTGGGAGCCATTCTGCCAGGCCCAAGTTGGAATGCCCTGTAGTACTTTTTATTCTTGAATTTTCTTTCTTTTCTTTTTTATTCTTTTTTTTTGTTGTTGCAGTTCAGCCAGGGCTGGGTTCGAACCCGTCACCCTCAGTATATGGGGCCGGCGCCCTACTCGCTGAGCCACAGGCGCCACCCCTATTCTTGCATTTTCTGACTTCATACTCTTTGATCACTTCTACATGTAATGATTTTCTAAAATGATTTTCTGTACAGCAAATGAAAGGTAATTCTGCCTCTTCTCTAGCATGAATGATCAACATTTTTTTTTTATTATTATTGATAGCTTAGATGCAAAAAGTAAAGAAATCGACACATAGACACAAGCATCACTTGGGTGACTACATGTTGGTGTCTTACGGTGGAATTCCGGTAAGTTCAATATTGTGTGGTTCCCACGAAAAGTGGAAAAAGCACCTGTGGTGTATTGTGATCATATATGTGTGTTATGGAGTCTGCGACTAGGGGGATTGAACCTTCACTCAGTTTTGCTGGTGTAATAACTGGAAGCATTTCCCATAGGCTAGCATCTGACTCCAGATATTTAAAAATTTTCTCCTTCCTTCCTGCCATGTACGTTAGTGTTAGGCACTGTGGAACATGGTCGTATGGCGATATAAGCGCAGATGTAGTATCAGGAATTGATTGGTGGATACTTGGCACAGGAACATTCCTGGAAGTGGTACCTACACTGGGTGGGTTAACAATAACTCAGGTCTCTGGAGTACCTGCAAACCAAGGAGGTACAACCTGCTAAACCCAGACTCAGTGTACCAATAACTCAACTCTTATGTGTGAGTGTTCCCTTAATGCCCACAGCCATAACAGATGGGAGGAGGGATGGAAAGGAAGGAGGGCTTGGGCAAATGTTTGAGAAACCTAAGACCATGTAGTATGTTTCTCTTGAGAGCCCCGGACCTTGAAACTTCAGCTCTGTTAGCTTCACGGTGAACCTGGTTAGCTGTTGTTAGTATTCACCGTTAAGAGCAGTGTCATTTGGAAGAGAGCCGTGGAGCCCACTTAGGAGCTGTGTGACCTTGTTGGCGTGGTATCGCTCTCTGTAAATCTGGGTTCTTCTATAGTAAGCGCTACACTATTAATAATGTTGGCCTCACTGGGATGCAAACACTGGCGGGGCAGGCCCTGGTCCGATTGCTTAGTGCCTGTGTCCTTGGTGTTTAGCTCACAGAGTCCACACTCAGCATATAACATGCAAGGTGTTGGGTGGCTAGCCTCAAGCTCTCGGAGAAAAAGAAACCGAGGCGCAATGAACTTAAGTGCCTTGATTTGAAGCTGGGTGTGTCTGCCTCTAAACTCTTTCCTGTACAACACGCTGCCTCAAGTCAGACCCAAAGGAGACCTGAGGTCTTTGGGCCTCCTTTCTTTCCCATGACTCTCCCTTGTGAGCTGAATAAGAAGGGGAAGATTAACTCACTTCTGAGCTCCCAAGATAGTGATCTGAGTTTTCCTTCCCTTATGGACTGAGCTGGAGTCCTGGCTATCATCCCTGGAATTCACTGTGATCCCTGGAATCCACTGTTCCAGAGACTCCCTGCCTTCTCCTTTCCCCGACCTGAGTCCTTGGGAATAGTGTGAGGTAGGAGACAATTGGAAGAACAAAGGTGAATGGTTTTGAGCCATAAAATAGCCTGAAAAACAAGTTTGGAAGATGAATGGCTTTGGGGCTTGTGGAGCTCAGCCGTGCAACCCTCAGAATTACTGACATTCTTGCCTGGGAACTCCAGGAGGCTGCTCACTCATAGCCAGCCACCACCCCTAGGCCACCCACCCTTCACAGCTCTGTTCAGTTTCTGAGGGGCCCCTGAGTGAGTGGAGATGTCTCCTTGTGTCTCAGAACCACGGAGATGAGGCCAGAGGGCCATAGTAATCAGTGGTCATCTTGTCATCACTTGGCAGGTGCCATGATGCAGGGAACCAGGAGGCTACAGGCTTGCAAAACAGTGACCAAACCCCATCTGGTCCCCTAGACTGAGAACCCATTTCTGTCCTGCTTCTCTGTCTGCTGCAGATTTCCAGTCAGCCCTGAGGTGGCTTCCACCTCTGTTTATTTTCCTTAGAAGCAGCCCTGATGGGCGAGTCTGGACCTGGGACAACAGAGAGCACCAGGAAAGGCTGAAGGTACATGCTTTTCCCTGTCATTTACCAGCACAACTGGGAGGTTGGAGCCTCTTCTTCCAGCCTGATCTCCCTTGAGCCCCGGGATAATATTTATACACAAATGCTGGCTCTGATCTCCACCCAGGAAAACACCAGCTGCTTTTGGAAATCTTTTTGCCTGTGATAGAAAGCAGAGTGGCTGGGCCTCAGGCAGCCCCCCTTGAGCTTTTCTGGAGAGTGTTAAGGAACAGCAAGTGTGTTTTATTTATATTTTTCAAAGTCATCCCAGGGCTGTGTCTAGGCAACTGAAGGCCTGTCAAAGAGCCGAATGTCTAGTTCCATTTAGAAAAAACAAAGGGATTAGGTGTCCCTGGGACTTTAACAAATGCATTGTTGGTGGTTTTGATTTAGGTTTCAGTTAGGGAAGGCAACTGTAGAAATGAGGATGCCAAAGATCCAGTCTGTCAGTGTTGTGAAGACGCCTGGAGACAGGCACGCAGAAACTGTTGGCTGGGATGTAAATTAGTGCAGCATTTTGGAGGGAAATTTGGCAACATCTTTCATAAAAAATGAGTATGACCTTTGATGCAGCAATTCCATGCCTTGGAAACTATCCTACAGTAATAGTTGCCTGTGCATATAAAGACCCATGTTCAAAAATGCTCACTGTAGTGAAAAGTAGGAAATCACCTATTTCCATCAGTGGGGGACTGGCTCCATAAATTATAGTTCATCCACACAGTAGACTACTGGGTGACTCATTACGGAACCAGGTAGACAATAACGATGGCCAGTACACTTACCCGGCGTACACTATTTTAAGAGCCTTATGTATTTTAGGATATTTGCATGCTAAAAATATCAACTCATTTAATCTTCTCAATGTTTTGTTACTTACTATTATTAGAATATTATTTATTTATTTAATTTATTTTTTGAGACAGAGTCTCCCTCTGTTACCTGGGTAGAGTGCCATGGTGTCATAGCTCACAGCAACCTCAAACTCTTGGGCTTAAGCAATCCTTTTGTCTCAGCCTCCCAAATAGCTGGGACTAATGCCTGGCTATTTTTTAGAGACGGGGTCTCAGTCTTGCTCAGGCTGGTCTCAAACTCCTGAGTTCAGGCAATCCACTCACCTGAGCTGATTATAGGTGTGAGCCACTGCATCCAGCCTAGATTATTTTTTAGATGAGGAAAGAGATGTTAATAACCTGCCTAGGGTCACATTAGCTAGTGGTGAGGGAACTGTACTCAAGCCCTCTGGCCCCAGGGTCAGTATGTACATATGTACTATACCGCTACTATATAGATTGTTACGTACAAACAATATAACAATACTCCATCTCTACAAAAAAAAATTAAGAGACATTAACTGAGCCTGGTGGTATGTACCTGTAGTGCCAGCTACTTGGGAGGCTCTAGCTCAGGCTGGTCTTGAACTCCTGAGCTCAAGCAATCCACCCCCCTGGGGCCTCCCAGAGTGCTAGGATTCCAGGCATGAGTCCCTCCCTAGGTCCTAAACAATCTGTCTTAAACATCTTTCTATATCCATATCTAATATGTAGTACTGGTAGGCCCTCTACACATTATTTATTTATTTTTTGAGACAGAGTCTCAAGCTGTCACCCTGGGTAGAGTGCTGTGGCATCACAGCTCACAGCAATCTCCAAATCCTGGGCTTAAGCGATTCTCTTGCCTCAGCCTCCCAAGTAGCTGGGACTACAGGCGCCCGCCACAGTGCCCGGCTATTTCTTTTTTTTTTTTTTTTTTTGGTTGTAGTTGTCGTCATTGCTGTTTGGCAGGCCTGGGCTGGATTCAAACCTGCCAGCTCTGGTGTATGTGGCTGGTGCCCTAGCCACTTGAGCTACAGGCACTGAACTGGCTCAGGCTGGTCTTGAACTCGTGAACTCAAGCAATCTACATGCCTTGGTCTCCCAGAGTGCTAGGATTACAAGAGTGAGTCACTGTGCCTGGCCATTTTTGTGGGTTTTGATACACATTGATAAATTGCTTTTGAAAAGAGCTTTATTAATTTGTACTTTAGTCAATAATTTTGAGAGTGTTGTTTTCATTACATTCTTGCTGGCATTAGTTTCTGTTAAAGAAAAGAAAATAAACAAAAAGTCCTAATATATACCAAATTGTTCACAGTATTTGGAGAATGCATTGGGACTGGTTGGAGGGGTGTGCGTGTCTATTTTCCACTCTATCTAACATGGTACTATTAAATATATATATATGGCTGGGTGCCTGTGGCTCAAGCAGTTAAGGTGCCAGGCACATACCTCTGAGCTGGTGGGTTTGAATCCAGCCTGGGCCTGCCAAACAACAATGACAGCTGCAACCAAAAAATAGCCGGGTGTTGTGGTAGGCTCCTGTGGTCCCAGCTACTCGGGAGGCTGAGGCAAGAGAATCGCTTAAGCCCAGGATTTGGAGGTTGCTGTGAGCTGTGATGCCACAGCACTCTACCCAGGGTGACAGCTTGAGTATATATTATATATATATAAAACACAGAGTCTCATTTTGTCACCCTCGGTAGAGTGCCATGGCGTTACAACTCACAGCAACCTCCAGCTCTTGGGCTTAGGCAATTCTCTTGCCTCAGCCTCCCGAGTAGCTGGGACCACAGGCGCCCACAACAATGCCCAGCTGATTTTTTTTTTTTGTTGCAGTTTGGCCAGGGCTGGGTTTGATCCCACCACCCTTGGTATATGGGGCCGGCCCCCTACTCACTGAGCCATAGGTGTTGCCCTTAAAATATTTTACTATAGTCATGTATTACTTTGGTAATATATATTTTAAACTTTTTATTTTGAAAAATTTGTCTTTCAGAAAAGTTGCAAAAATAATACAAGGAAGACCAGACATGGTGGCTCCTGTCTATAATCCTAGCCCTCTGGGAGGCTGAGGTGAAGGATCCCTTGAGCTCAGGAGTTTGAGACCAGTCGGAGCAAGTACAAATGAAACCTCATTTATACTAAAAATAGAAAAATTAGCCAAGCATCATGGCAGGCTGAGGTATAAAAGATCAGCTACTCAGGAGGTTGAGGCAAAAAGTTCGCTTAACTCAGGAGGTTGAGGTTACTGTGAGCTAGGCTAATGCCAGGACAACAGTAGGAGACTCTGTCTCAAAAATAAATAAATAAGGGTGGCGCCTATGGCTCAAAGGAGTAGGGCGCCGGCCCCATATACCGGAGGTGTATGAGAGTTCAAACCCAGCCCTGGCCCAAAACTGCCATAAATAAATAAATAAATAACCCACAAAGAAATTCCTCTGTAGGCTCAGCACGGTGGCTCTTGGGAGGCAGAGGCAGGTGGATTGCCTGAGGCTCACGAGTTTGAGACCAGCCTGAGCAAGAGCAAGACCCTGTCTCTAAAAAATAGCTGGGTGTGGGTGGTGCGTGTGGCTCAAGGAGTAGGGCTCCGACCTCATATATGGGGGTGGGGGTGGGTTCAAGCCCAGCCCTGGCCAAAAATTGCAAAAACAAATTAAAAAAAAAAAATAGGTGGGTATTGTGGCAGGCGCCTATAGTCCCAGCTAGTTGGGAGGCTGAGGCAAGAGAATTGCTTGAGCACAAGAATTTGAGGTTGCTGTGACCTAAGATGCGAAGGCACTCTACTGACGGTGACCAAGTGTCACCAAAAAAAAAAAAAAAAAAAGAAGAAGAAGAAGTCCCTGGTCCCTGTGTAGACCAGGCAAGGTAGCTCAAGCTAGCACTCTGGGAGGCCAAGGCAGAAGGATTGCTTGAGTTCAGCAGCCTGAGTCCAGTCCAAGCAAAAAGGGAGACCCTGTCTCTAAAAAAGACCAGCCTGAGCAAGAATGAGACCCTGTGTCTACTAAAAGTAGAAAAATTAGCTTGTCTTGGTGGTGGGTACCTGTAGTCCTGGCTCCTCAGGAGGCTGAGTCAGGAAAATTGCTTAAGCCCAGGAGTTTGAGGCTACCGGGGGGAGCTGGGCTGAGGCCATGGTACTCTAGCAAAGGCAACAACAACAACAACAACAACAACAAAAATCCCGGTTTACCCTTTATAGCTTTTATTTTTAGTTTGAGATTAGAATCTCAGTCTGTCATCCCAGATTGAGTGCCAGGGAGTAATCACAAATCACAGCAACCTCAGACTCTTAGCCTTAAGGGATCCTTTTGCCTCAGCCTCCCAAGTAGCTGCGATTACAGGCGTCTGCCACAATACAAAGCTATTTTTTTTCCTTTTTCATGTTTTTAGTAGAGATGGGGTGTCACTCTTTCTCAGGTTGGTCTTGAACTTCTGAACTCAATCAATCTACCAGCCTTGGCCATTACAGGCGTGAGCCACCAGACCCAGCCTGTAACATATTTTTAAAAGATGAAGTATGCTTCATCTTGGGCTGTGCCTGTGGCTCAGTGAGTAGGACGCTGGCCTCATATACTGAGGGTGGCGGGTTCGAACCCGACCTTGGCCAAACTGCATCAAAAAATAGCCAGGCGTGTAGGGGGCGCCTGTAGTCCCAGCTACTTGAGAGGCTGAGGCAAGAGAATCGCCTAAGCCCAGGAGTTGGTGCTGTGAGCTATGATGTCACAGCACTCAACTGAGGGCGATAAAGTGAGACTCTGTTAAAAAAAAAAAAAAAAGAAAAAAGAAATGCTTCTCAAAGTGTGAACACTTATGTTAACAAAAAGCTTGTAATTTGGGGTATCTTAACAGGTAGGCAAGAGCTCAACAGCAAGTTGGGGAAAGGCTTTGTAGACCCTTAGACATGAGTAAGACATGTTCAATCAGAACGTTTGGGGGTGAGCCTGAAAAATTTGTATTCTCAACAGCCCTCTCCTATCCCCTGAGTCTGGGGCCCCTCAAGGACTGAGAACTACTGTCAAACAGGTTACTCTTTTATTTTATTTCTTCTAGCAATATTGTGGCTTCTTTGAAAACCCTCCAATGTGCAAGGGCTAGAAAAAGTGAGTGAAATCTGAGCATCTTTGTTGCAACTCTTCACACTTGGTGCTGCTACTGCTCTGCTGCAGCCAAGCTGTCGGTAGTCTGTTTTCTCAAGGGCCTGCTCTCTCCCTTAAACTAGAAAAAGAGGCCTCCCAGGGAGGCCAGGTCCAGAATGTGGACAGTATAGATCCTGCTTACCCTCGCTCCCGTCCTGGTGTTCTTGGGAGTGGAAACTGAGGAGCGGGACCCTCCCTGTCTCCTAGCTCCCTTGGAGGGGCAACCTCTAGGTCCTGAGATTGGGGGAACGGGCTCTGCATCCTCCTGCTGTTTCTTTGGTCTAATAATGATGTTTCCATGCCAGTTTGGTTCCCTGGGACGCTGTGGGCAGGGTCTTTCCTTGCTATGGCATTTGCAGGCCCTGTTGGTTGTCTCAGTGGGAGTCAACAGAATTCAGGACTCACTGGTACCTTCCTCCTGCCTCCTCCAACCCTCAGCTTCTGCAGTGGACCTTCCTTTCCACCCCTAGAGGTGTTCTTTCCAAATACAGACCTGACCATATCACCTAATAACTTCACTTCAGTTGCTTCACTTAACCATGGACAGGGAGTAGGGAGGGAATTCGGCCTGGAGGACAACAAAGGGCCACCCGGTGGGCAGATTTGCATTTAACAGGAAGAAAAGCGGTTTTTAAATAAATGTTGCTTTTTCCCAAGTTTGTTTTCTCCCTTATAAAAGCAATGTGACACACGCAATGTTATAAGCCTGTATTACCTTTGGAATAGAAAAAAAAGTTCAAAAGTATAATAGGTGCCTAATATAGATAATTTGGAAAACATGAAAGTTGAAAATAGAGGGAGAAAAGTTGCCAGTGGTTCCACTGTCCGTGTCAGCCTTCTGTCCGCGTCTGGGTGTGGTTGCGTGTGGAGGGTAAGGCCCAGGCCCTAAGTCAGACATACTTGGGTTCCTGAGTTTTGTCTGCCCCTTATTAGCTGTGGGCAACCATTGCACAGCTTCATTATTCTCATTGGTGAAGTAAGGATAAAAATCATTCTGCACTCAACGGAGTAGGGCACCGGCCCCATATGCTGGAGGCGGTGGGTTCAAACCCAGCCCTGCCAAAAAAAAAAACTACCAACAAACAAACAAAACACCAAAACCCCAAAAAACCATTCTTAACCTGCAGGGTTGCCTTGAAGATTAAATGAGATAAGTATGTAAAGCAGTTAACAGGTTTCCACTGTTAATTCTTTTTTTTTTTTTTTTTTATTAAATCATAGCTGTGTACATTAATGCGATCATGGGGCACCATGCTGTTAATTCTTTTTAATCTTGTTCATTTTCTTTCAGTCCTTTCTTTCACTATAAGGAGTTTGCTTTTGTTTGTTTTCATATAATTGTGAGCACATTGTCTGTATCATTTTATTTTCTGTTTGTCTTAACATTGCAGCCAAAGCATTTTCCATGTTGTTTGCAAAGGCCTCATAAATATATATTTCAATAGTTGCCTAATAATCTGATTGAATGGCTGTAGCGTAGTTTAGTTAACCATTTCCTTATTGTTGGCCATAGGAATTATTCCAAGTTCTCGTTGTCTATGATAATTCTAGGTATGAACACATGCCTTTATGCGTAAAATATCACTCCCTTCTTCTGACTGCTGCCTGTTAGAACTATTTCCTTGAAAAAAGTTCTTAGACCCATTTGACACATTTTCATATGATGCCCCATGATCATATTAATGTATGCAGCTATGATTTAATAATAAAAAAAAAAAGAAAAAAGTTATTAGGAAGGGAATTATAAAGTCAAGTAGTATGAACATTTGTCAAGGTTTATGACCTAGCCTGCCAAATTCATTCCAGTAAATGAATTACCATTTGTATTTCTCAGGTAATGGGTAAGACTCAGGTTGAGGGATGTGGATTTTTCTGTGGTGCAGCTGGTGGGGCATTAGAGAGGGCTGGAGGATCACAGTCATCTTTGGGGTTTTGATGGATTCATCCAGCAGTGGTGAAGAAGAGCAGGGCAGGATCTGTGTTAGGAGGCTGTACACCAGGGCAGCGGTGCCCTAAATGTTCATGAGCCAGGGCCCACCCCTATGGCGAACAGGGGCTCCCATCCATAGGAGAAGGAAGCCCTGTGGCCACAGGGTCAAAAGGTACTTTCTTCAGGGCCTGCTCCACAAATGTAAACTTAGACCTTTTCAGTCTAACACAAGTAACTTCATGTTCCTGTCTCTGTGATTGAAATGAGAAGAACTTTTCATCTTTGGGGATCACAGTATAAGATGCTGAATAAGTTTGAGCGCTTGTGTCATCCAGCCTGGATTGGGACCCTAACTCTGCTACTTAGAAATTATTCTAACCCTTATTAAAATGGTAAGGAAGACTTTATTCAAGACTATTGTAATAGGAGTAGGACCTCAGTTCTCCAGTCTGGGACATGGTACCTACTCCCATGTAACATTAAAGTATTTAGCATGGTTAGTGCTGAGCGAGTTAGGCATTGTTATCTATCTTTCTTTTTTTAAAATAAAAGCTTCTGATTGAAAAAAACTGACCACTTTGCTCCTCTTGAAAACCCAACAGAGGGAGCCATATAAAGACACAATATCAGGAAGCCTATCCCTGCAGTGTGAGGCCACTTTTCCAAAGTATGCGCCCATCTTGAAACCATGGGGATAGAGGGAAGGAGGTTGGGAGGCTACCATGGTGCATGACCATCTATCCTTTCCGTGGTGAAACTAAGACAGTCTCTGGCAAACGCAAGCATGATGAGAGTGGGTAACAGGATCTGGTAATGTTGTGCAAGGGAGGGAACGTAAGACTCTGGAACATTCCAGATGGATTTGCTTTTCATTTAATTGTTGTTTGGCATACCCCCTTAGAAGCTCATTTCTACTACAACTTCTGGGAATGAATTGGCAAGAAATAAGACCCACCTTATTGGAGGTGGGGTGGGACGATAATTAACTGCCTTCCAGGAAGCAGAGGTAAGGACACTTCATTATCTTCCAGATTCCAAGGGTGTGAATGATATGGACTTGCCTTGGGGTGAAGCCTGCTGGAGTCAGTTCTTTCCGGTCCTGCCCAGTTTTCTGCTCCTAAGAAGGTTTCTTTTGGGTGGCGCCTTAGGACGCCGGGCCCCATATGCCAGAGGTGGTAGGTTCAAACCCGGCCTGGCCAAAAACTGCAAAAAGAAAAAGAAAAAAAGGTTTCTTTCTTGGCTGGGTGGGAAGAAGCATCAAGTTGCTGGCTGTTGAGAGGATTGGCTTCCTTATCTGTGCAGGTACCTTCCTGTTCCTCTGGATACCCGAGTATATGACAGCCCCAGAGTCAGGCTGAGGGAGGGGACAGTGACCTTACTTAGACTGCAGGTTGGTCAATAGCTGGAATTTCTTCTTCTCTTTCAAAGCATTTAAAAATCAGATTAGTGTTTGAACAAACACTTGAAGGTTTGCTCTTCTCAGAGAGGCTCAAAGGGCTGAGGAAGAGCCTTCGTGTGTTTACTTTTTCTTTAGGTGGAAAGCTAATTGGGCTAGTTCTACAACCAGTTTCCTTCGCTCCTTTGGTGTTTCTCAATCCACCTCCAGGGCCCTGGCCCTCTCTGGCTTTCTGGGTCAGCGAAACCCTCATGCTCTCTAGGAGTGCACCTCTGAGCAGCAGGCCTCAGGCAGCTGTCTTTGACCTGCCCCAGCCTTGAAAAGTGTTTCCTGGGACAAAGAAGCGAAGTGAGAGTGGCTAGCCCTGTATACTCCAGCATACGCCACCTGCCTCTTGCAGGGAAAACAACAGAAGTGCCTTCTTTCCTCCTGTGAGTGGAGAAAGCCAGAAAGACGGGGTAAAGTTGGGACTGGTTTTGGAGAAAAGAGAGCTGTTCTAGCCCCACCAAGACCCTTCTTCTTTTCCCTCTTATTTTATTTATTTTTTATTTTTTGGAGACAGAGTTTCACTATGTCACTCTCGGTGGAGTGCTGTGGCGTCATAGCTCACAGCAACCTCAAACTCTTGGGCTTAAGCGATTCTCTTGCCTCAGCTTCCCAAGTAGCTGGGACTACAGGCGCCTGCCACAGCGCCCGGCTACTTTTTGTTGTAGTTGTCATTGTTGCTTAGCTGGCCCGTGCTGGGTTTGAACCTGTCAGCTTTGGTATATGTGGCCGGTGCTATAACCACTGTGCTATGAGCGCCGAGCCTTCCTTCCCCTGTTATTTATTTATTTATTATTATTTTTTTTAGAGACAGAGTCTCACTTTATCACTCTTGGTAGAGTGCTGTGGCATCACAGCTCACAGCAACCTCCAACTCCTGGGTTTAGGCTATTCTCTTGCCTCAGCCTCCCGAGTAGCTGGGACTACAGGCGCCTGCTCAGGCTCCCGAGTAGCTGGGACTACAGGTGCCTGCCACAAGGCTATTTTTTGTTGCAGTTTGGCCAGGGCTGGGTTCGAACCCGCCACCGTCGGTATATGGGGCTGTGCCCTACGCACTGAGCCACAGGCGCCCTACCCTTCTTTCCTTTTTTAATGAAGCCCCTGCTAGGGGCCAAGCAGTGTGTGTATGTGTATGTGTGGGAGGGGTAGTTATGCAAACAGATGTGTGCATGGACAGATGTGCATAGAAAAAAGCCTCGGGCAGGGCATTGTGGAGGCGTGGGAGGGAAGGAGAGCAGGTGGTCAGAGCAGGCATCTGCGCTTTATTCTGTGTTTGAGTATATTATATATTTAACAAATTTAAAGTATATATTAAGCCAGATACTTTATCCCCTGAGATCAGTATGGTCACTGCTAACTGAAGTATGGGGTGAAGCCTTGGAAGATTCAGAAACCACTTCCTAGAGGAGGTGTCAGGTAAATTGAGATCAAGAGGCAAGTGGAGGCAGCTAGATTAGTTCATTTTATGAATATTTGTCTAGGATCTGCTGGGTGTCAGACAAGTGTTCTAGAAGCTAGGGATCTAGTTAAAGATCATGCCCTTGTGGCGGAGCCTGTGGCTCAAAGGAGTAAGGCGCTGGTCCCATATGCTGGAGGTAGCGGGTTCAAACCCAACCCCAGCCAAAAACTGTAAAAAAAAAAAAAAAAAAAAAAAAAGATTATGCCCTTGTGAAATTGATAGTCCAGTGGAGGGAGAAGAAGAAAAGAGCATATGATGTTGGGGTATTAAAGAAAAAATATTTTAACACTTTTTAAAATGGTAAGGAAGATTTTATTCAAGACTGGTGCAGTAGGAACCAATTTTGCAGCGGAGGAAAGGGTTTGCACTGGTCTCTGAATACAGCAAAGACGTTATTGGGGATTTATAAGCAATGAAGAGAGTGAGGGGGGTCAGAGGGTGGAAAATAACTAAAAGGAGACACTGAAGGTAGGAGGATTCTTGCCACACCAACCCAACAGGATTCTGCAAAGGCCAAAGACTTACACATCAAAGGTGGGGGATGAGGAACTTGATCAGATATCAAGGGTGGAGACTACTCAGCTGGGTCCTTTGCTGAAGGTGGGCCAAGGTGAAGGCCTAGTGAAGAAGAGGACTCAGAGGAGCCTGAGTAACATTGGTCAAGGAGAGAATCTTTGTTGGCGCTATGAAGAAAAATCATGCAAGGACCAGGCATGGTGGCTCATGCCTGTAATCCTAGCACGATGGGAGGTATAGATGGTTAGATTGCTTGAGCCCAGGAGTTCAAGACCAGCCTGAGCAAAAGCAAGACCTCATCTCTTCTAAAAATAGAAAAACTAGCCAGGTGTTGTGGCAGGCACCAGTAGTCCCAGCTACTTGGGAGGCTGAGGCAAGGGGATCCCTGAGCTCAAGAATTTGAGGTTGCTGTGAGCTATGACGCCATGGCATTCTACCCAGGGCAGCAGAGTAAGACTCTGTCTCAAAAAAAAAAGAAAAAGAAAAAGAAAAAGAACAAAGAAAAAAATCATGCAACCATGATATAGTAAGGTTTCAGAGTGACTGAAGTACTATTTAATAGCATTAACAAGGTGTTTTCGGTCAAAATTTGGATCATGTTTGAGAGCTAGACTTTCAAATACCATTTCCTCCCCCCACAGGGGGTGTCTGGGTGAAGGAAACTGCCTGTGCAAAGGCCCTGGGGGGGAGTGTTTGGTGGTCTGAGCAATAGTGAGGAGGAGGGAGTTTGTAGGGGAAGAGAGTTGGGAACTCAGGTTGAAGGAGGGTGGGGTGAGAGTAGACCTTGCAAGACCTTGTAGGAAGTGGAAAGAAGAAGAGGAGGCTGGGTGGTGGCTCATACCTGTAATCTCAGCACTGTGGAGGCCTGTGTGGGAGGGTTGTGTGAGGCCAGGAGTTTGAGACTAGCCTGAGCTAGAGTGAGATTGCATCTCTACAAAAATACAGAATTATACAAGTGTGTGTCTGCAGTCCCCGATACTTGGGAGACTGAGGTAGGAGGATCGCTTGCTTGAACCCAGGAGTTTTAGGCTGAAGTGAGCTATGATGACACCGCCGCACCAGTCTCACCAACAGAGTGAGACTGTCTCAGTGAGAAAAAAGAAAAAAAAAAAAAGAAAGAAAGAAAAAAAGAGATTGGGAGGGCTGGCAGGCATTGCCTGATTTGGACCCAGGGCAGAAACGAGCTTTGCCCACCTGGGGTACTGAAAGGCATCCTGGGCCTCAGGGGCTGTGGAGTGCGGGGAGGGGTGGCCAGGGGTGGAGGAGAGGAAGACAGAGTCAATGAACAGGGGAGGGCAGGGCACTCGGTCCTTTTCCATGTTTTCAGTCAAGGTTTCTCAATCATTTTAACGAGAGCTTCAGTCCTTGCATAAAAAATCAAGCAATAAAAGGAGGAATGCCTTTCTGTTTAACTTGAAGGAGAACTCCAGAAGATGGAAAAGAGAGTTGGTTGGAATAAAGTTGGAGCTGGTCTCCTTTGGCTGGCTGCCCTTCCTATAATTATCGCCCTCCCAGTCCTGGAAACGCAGCAGTCAAGGCCATTGGAAGCTACTGAGGAACATCCTTCCTGTTCAAATGTCCAGGCCTTGGCCGCCTGTGCACATCTGCGAGCCGAGTGCCTAGAAGCAGGGGAAGAGTGCAGGACTGGGAAAGGGGAATTCTGAGCCCATTGCTTTTACTCTGGGGGTGGGGGGTGGCCTCACTTCCTCTGGGGGCCCCGGCAGCTCTCTGGCTTGTCTTTAGCTAAGAAATCTGCAAAAGTCATCGGCCAGGCTTAGGAGAACTGAACCTTTGTGCCAAAGGGGTTGGTGGGGTGGAGGGGAGGCGAGCTCCTTGCCAGACAGTCCTCGCTAGTGGTGAGCCCTGCTGCCACCCGGGTTTTATTGGGAGAGGGGGAAATGGGGTGGAGGGGCCACTGTAGCTCTGCCACATGTGAGTTAAAATGCAGATGAAAACCCGCAGAGTAACTAGACGGCGATCCTGCTGGATGTTGGAAGAGGAAGGAATATTTTTCTTGCTTTTTAGACGTGACATCCTGTGAGGGGAAGATTTGGAACAGATGAGGGACAGGGGAGCCTCATTGTATTTGCTTGTTTCACTACTACCTCCTCCTTCCCACAACCGGAAATGTCTTTCTTCTTCTTTTTTTTTTTAGTGAAGTTAACATAAGAAAGGGGAAAAAAGTCCTGTAGAGTCAGAGAGTAGGAAAGTAAGGTTTCAGGTGTCAGGGGGAAAAAATCCATAAGATTCCAGAAAGAATCTACTTTTCTTTGTAAAGGCCTCTTCTAGGCCCAAAGATAGATAACCCGAAAGTTCTTCTTAGATTTAATCGCTGCTCCAATACATCTAAATTGAGAAAGAGTAAGGGATGTTTCTCAGATCCTGGGTGTATGATGTGAGAACAACAAAATTCAGTGTATGGGGGGGGGGGGGCAGCTGAAGCTTCTGCATGGTTTTCACTCCTGCTTTTGTCAGTTTGGCTACGTTAGTGAAGACCCTCGACGTGGTCGTGTGAGGTGGGCCGTGATGTGCTTGGCTGGTTGAAGCGGGGTCCCTGGGGAAGCTGTGCCCCTGGCATGTCTGTGGCTATGGACAGCTGGACGGCTGGTATGAGGTTAGCCCTCCCAATCACAGCCTGTCCTTTCTGGTGACAAATGTGCAGGATACCAGCCTCCTTCCCCTGAACCCCACTGGCTCTGCCAGTGGAGCCGATGGTTGTCATTAGTAGGGGGCCAGGCTAAGTGCCTGCTGCTGTTTTATCTGTTCCCCAAAGAGAACTCAGTTGATACCTCATGAAAAGGAAGGGGCAGAGGAACAGAGAACAGTTCTTGAGCTTTCCGCTGTCTTTTGTTTTTGGCTTGTGGGAGCCTATGGAGGTATTTTTCTCTTCCTTCATAGGAGGGATTTTGAGTTTTGGGTCTGGTCGTGGAGATGGATACCAGAATCGCTGGCCTTTTGGGTCATCTGCCTGGCTCTGGACGTTGTTCCAGAGCAGGGGTGGTGGACAAGTTCGACACAAAGAGCCAAAATTTTAAACTGTGAGAGTCAGAGAGCCACACCACGCAGTGACCTGCCAAAACAGACAAACACTCACACAAAAGCATATAATTTTAACAATAATATATTAAGCACATAATATAACATGCTCA
>CAUYPK010100490.1:0-14317 GCA_963574355.1 Loris lydekkerianus | reverse complement strand
GCTCCACTATCTTTTTTTTTTTTTTTTTTTTTTTACAAATTTTAACAAATCACTTTTTATTAAAATATAAATATAAAAAAAAAAAAAGGGGATATAACTTATTTAAATGTTATAATAATACGAATTAATTGATATTACAATTTAAAAAAAAAAAAAAAATTTAAAAAAAAAAAAAAAAAAAAAACTATTTACACTTATCAAGCTATTAAGCCCAAAATTAGAAACTTCAAATTCTGCAGCAGCTCACAGATAGATTACCTGAGTTTGGAGAGATCTGTAGGTCAAAGGATGATAGGGAAAAGAAGGAAACTAGGAACATAAGAGAAATTTTCTAGAGATCAAGCATTAATTTAAAGAAAAGGAAAGAATGATTTTTTAAAAAATCAAAACCTTTGGTCAGAAAAAAGAGATAAGTATTGATGAGGATGTAGGGAAGAAGGAACAAGGGCACTGTTGGCGGGAAAAGAGCATGAAGATTCCTCAAAAAATTAAAAATAGAGCTGGCATATGATCCATCAATTCCATTACTGGGTATAAATCCAAAAGATATGTATATTGAAGGGATATTTTCACTCCTATGTACATTGAAGCGTTATTCACAATAGCCAAGACGTATGGATGAATGGGTAAAGAAATGGTGTCATAGAGGCAAAATGGAACACTACTGAGCCACGGAAAAGGAAATCCTGCCATTTGGGACAAGGCGGATGACTGTTGAGGGCTTTATGCTAAGTGAGATGAGTCAGACAGAGAAAGACAAATACAGAATGTTTTCACTCACAGTGGGATTTTAAAAAGTCAAACTGGTAGAAACAGAGAGTATGATGGTGGCTACCAGGGGCTGAGGAGGTGGAGGAGGTGAGGAGATGACCAAAGGGCACTAGCTTTTGGTTTCAAGATAATCAAAAGTACAGCATGGGTGACTTTAGGTAAAAATACTGTATCATAGACTTAAAATTTACTAAGAAAATAAATCTTACAATGTCCATACAAAGTAAATGTTTATCTTAAATATTACCTCCTTTATAATGTTTTGTCTTCAACTTATTCTTCAGATGTTAACTCTTCTTCCTCTGAGTTTGTACATTACTCATTTTATCCCTACTGTTAGTTTTCAACTTAAACAGTACTTATTCCTTGTGGAATTCAGAATTGTTTCTGCAATAGTACTGTAGACTGTGTGAGAAAAAAAGACCATGTCTAGTTATCACATATGTTTGCATTAGGACGTAGAGATATTTGTTGACCCACTGATTGTTATAAAGAAGGGATTAGGGGGGAAAAGCAGCCAGGCATGTTGGTAATCTATAATCCCAGAAATCTGTAATCCCAGAATTTTGGGAAGCAGAGCAGGTGGATTGCTTGAGGTCAGAAGTTTGAGACCAGCCTGGGCAATATAACAAAGCCCTGTCTCTACAAACCATTTAAAAAACAGTTATCTGGCAGAGAAACACCCTGTCTCTTTAAATAAAAAAGCAAGACATTATTTTTTCTTATAAAATGTTTCATGATTTGAAAAAAGTAATAGTCAAGTTAAATTAAATTCAGTAATAAATGTGAAGAATGGATACCTGTACCTAAGGTTATCCAGTTAGTAAATTGTTTTTGCTGTCATGTATTTCTTAAAGACAAGCATACATAGGCATTTAATCATTTGCATGCTATGAATAAATAATGGCTGAATCTGATGAAGGTCCCTCATGGAACAAGTAGATTGAATGTACTGAATGTATCTTTCCTTTTGGTATATGGACACCTATGTTCTTCAGCCATAGCAACTTTTATCATAGCTGGATTCAAAAACATATTTGGGTTATTGCATGTGTGTTTACATTTATCATCTATTTGTATATTTGTATAATTATATATTTATATACTCTATTTTTACATCTTCAGTCTCACAGGGACTTGTTGGCATGGAGTACTATAGAACTTTATCAACAGAATTATAGAAAGCTCAATTATTACAGAAAGCCTGATGCCATATTTTTCAGAGCCCATGACAATGTATTCCTTTGTAAATAGGATGAACTATTTTTTTCCTCTAAGTAACAGTGGTAGACAGAAACAGCATAATAGCTGTAAGGGATCTTAAGAAATTACCAGATCCATCCATGCCAGATGAATGTTTAAGCCCTTAGACGTTGGAAAATCTGTAACTGACTATCCAGGCATTGCCTGAACCATGGGGAAAAGAGGAAGAGAGTAGTGAGGGTGAAGTCGGAAGGGAAAATACCTGGAAAAGTGCACATGGGAAAATTTAATAGGCCAGGCCTGGAAATGACTCACCTCATTCACACCCATTCACAGGGCCACATCTGTGTACAGGAGCTTGAGAAACAAAGTCCTATGTCTCACACATAATATGGAAATGGACTTTGGTGAAAAATTTAATGTTTCGATGGCAAAAAGGTTATGTTTTGCTATGGAACTAAAGCATCCATTTCATCACTTCAGCAAATGTTTATAGCACCCCTTTACTTCTTATAATCTAATTTGGGAGAGATACATTAATTACATATTCACAAATAATACATAATTACAACTGAAGTGAGTGCATGAAGAAAAAGTGCTTCATGCACTTACTTAATTTCCCTATTCTTTTTTCAGATCATGAAATATAAACACAGAGAGCTATGAGAGTAGATTAAAGGATATCTGACTCAGGGTGAGGATCAGGCAAAGCATCCGTGAGAAAGGGACAGTAGAACTGTCCTGTTATTTGTGATGAAACAGTATTTTCTTTCTTTCTTTCTTTTTGGTAGAATCATCTCTGCGGTTTATAATGAAGGAGAAGTAAGATATACAATGTAATGGAATGAGTGCATATTCATATCTCTCATCACATGAGTCCCATTATATGATTTATGACATGTACACCTACCTGGAACCCTGCCTCATGTTTCTACCAACCACAATAACTAACAAACCAATGGAAAGTTCTTTTGGAAACAGTCTTAGGGGTCAGGTTACCTCAAATGATAAGGGTTACTGGAAAGAGTCAGAAGGAGCTAAGGAAACACTGCAAACACTCATCATCAATATAACCCAGTTTTATGGAATATGGTTTTAAATCATCAGAACACAATAGAATATCTGGTCTGCCTTTCTCATGTCTGTTTTCTCAACTTTTGTTTCTGTTTCTATTCAAGCTACCTCCTACCAACTCTTTATCCTTTTACTCTACATGTCTTTCTTACCCAGGGCTCCCACTGATATGTGGTTTCTGACTGCCACTTTCTTTCCTTTCGCCTGGCTTTTGAGTTATTTCAGTGCCTATGTCTGCTAATCTTTTGGCTACCTTTGTCTGTTTATATGCTTTATAGTCATTGGCTCCAAGAAAGAAGAGTATTGGAAACATTGGCCAGCCAATAGGTGGCTACCTTGAGCTCAAGAGCAAACCTTTAATCAAAAAATTTGCATGGTGCCCCATGATTGCATTAATGTACACAGCTATGATTTAAAAAAAAAAAAAAATCTGTGTGTGACCAGGGTGTATGTCTGTAGTGGTACTTGATACAAAGGATGAAATTAATTTTAATCTTTGGCTTAAGTGGACCAGATTTACTCTCCTGTCTGAAATAATTTTTTAAATCAGGTACAATATGTAAAATAATAACTTTTAAACATTGATCATCCGTCAGTAAAGGACAGTGATTGCTGACTATCCTTTACTGACGAGTAAATGAATGAGAGGAAATGAATGAGATTAGTCTACAATCGACCCCATTTACTATCTGAAGTAAATTACCAGGCCACAGATGAAGGCAAAGCCCAGGAGTCTGTTTTAGTTTAAGACCTGGAGCTGCAAGTCTGGGGAATTCAGGACAGCTAGAATTCACACAAAAGAGAACTAGAAAGGGAAGCTTCACAAAGGAAAAAAAAATCTCCAGAGAACTACAGGGGGTTTTCCCTTGGTATTATATTAATTACTAATCAAAGCATGGATGTGAGGAAACTACTTGAGGTAAAGAATCACTCAGAAGGATTAGCAAAAACAATCTTTGGATCTTACACAGGGCTGAGAATAATTTTTGTTTACACCAGCCAGAATGGAAATCTTCACATAAAATGGGATTTCAGATAGAATACACAAAATACTTAATAAAGTAAACTAAACCTAGTCCCACTTAACAAAGCTTAAAACCAAGGCATTAAAAGATCAAACTGTTTTCAAATAACTGAAGGCCAGAAAAAAAATTTAAGAATATAAAAATGTTAATAAAAAAAATATTAAAATGTACAAAAATATCCAGCACTTAAATAAAGTTTATATTGCTTGGCATCCAATCAAAAGTTAGCAAACATACAAGGAAGCAGAAAAATACAACTAATAATGAAGAGCTAAATCAATCGATAGAAACAGGTCTGGAAATAACACTGGTCCTAGAATAATGAAGCAAGTAAGTTAAAAGTTATTATAACTGTATACCTTATGTCATAGTAGGTAGAAGAAAGATTGAACATGTCAATAGAGACAAGGAAAATCTTTTTTAAGACCCAAATTGAATTTCTACAAGTGAAATCTGTCATGTCCAAGATGAAAAGTACAATAGAGACATTGATAATAATTTAGACATGGCAGAAGAAAAGATCAGTCACCTTGAAGACATAGCAATATAAACTATTTAAAATGAAATCCATAATAAAAAAGACAAAAAATAAGCAGACCATCCATGGACTGTGGATAACTTCAATCACATACACATTAATGGGAACCCCCGTGGGAGAAGTTGTAACTGAAATGTATTTTAAAAAATAATAGTCAAAATATTTCTAAATATGACAAATTTTAAAGAAACAGATCCAAGAAGCATAACAGACCCCAAGCAAAAAAAGACCTAGAGGAAACCATACCAAAACACATCAAATTAAAATAAAATTGCTCAAAACCAAGGATAGAGAGAAAATCTTAAAAGGAGCCAAAGAAAAAAGATACAAAATGTACAGAAAACAAGAATAAGAATAAGGGAAGATTTCTCACTGGAACCAACGCAAGTCAGAAGATAGTGGAGAAACATTTGTAAATTACTAGAAGAAAAAAAAAAGGGTGACAATGTAGAATTCTATACCCGATAAAAATACCAAAAGTAAAAGGGAAATAAGAGCTGTTTCAGAGTTTAAAGAATTCATTAACAATAAACCAAAAAGAAACCTTTCTGGCAGAGGAAACTAATGCCAGATGGAAGTATAAGGGAATGATGAAACACAAAGAAATAAAAATTCCCAGAAACTGTTAACGTCCAAAACAAATGACTTTTATTTTTTCTTATTTAAAAAATCACTTCAAAGAATAAATGATGCGTAAAGCTGAGTCTTAGAACTCAAGTTCATGGAATACGCTGAGGCTGCCTTTCTCAAAAAGGCCAGAACTGCGTAGCCAATCATTTTAGGCTTCATGCTTATTTGCAAACAGAGGGAATAAAAAGATAATCATTAGAAATGAAGAATAATCAAATCAGAACACTGTTCCACATCCTTTGTCTACTCTGCCCACTTGTACCTCCCACCTCCGTGAGCCCTACATCCACAATACATTCCCTCCCAGGTAACCTGCATTTTGTAACTGTTCCCAGGATCTCTTCCCTGGATGAGCTCCTCGCTCCAAAATAAATATTTTCCAATGAAAGCACTTCTTCCTGTGCATGCTAGTTAAGTGTTAGTATCTCCTTCACATTATCTTATTTTGTTTTTTTAAAGCAGTCCTAACTATGTGAAAATATTTTATTGAATCATGTATTTAATCAAGTATTTATTTATTTATTTTTAGAGACAGAGTCTCACCTTGTCACCCTCGGTAGAGTGCGTGGCGTCACAGCTCACATCAACCTCCAGCTCTTGGGCTTAGACGATTCTCTTGCCTCAGCCTCCCGAGCAGCTGGGACTACAGGTGCTCGCCACAACACGCAGCTATTTTTTGTTACAATTTGGCTGGGGCCAGGTTTGAACCTGCCACCTTCAGTATATGGGGTCAGCACTCTACTCACAGAGCCACAATGAGCTCCTCGCTCCAAAATAAATATTTCCTAATGAAAGCACTTCTTCCTGTGCATGATAGTTAAGTATTAATCAAGTATTTTAAAAATTGTCCATGGTGTTGGGAATGCTTTGTGTCTCTCTGTCCCATTTAACTGTTTCACTAGGGCCTGAAATAATGTACGTGCTAAACAAATACTTAGGAGTGAGAAGAAGGGAGGAAGGGAGAGGGGGAAAGAAGAATGAGGAAGGGAGGAAGAAAGAGACTCCACAATATGCCATAACAAGTAACTGGCATTTAAACCTCCTTGATGCGTTTAAACAAAAGTTTAAATATATTTAAAATCTGGATATATTAGAATTTGTGGTGGAGACAATGGCCTATTCCAGGAGATTCTTCTGCTCAGAACCATAAAGAGAAATTCAGCTACTAGGGATGGGCAATTTCTGAGAAAAAAAATTATCTCTTCCTAGTAATTGTCATTTTTCCAATATTTAAAGTTTCCATAAAAGTAATTTGTTTCCTTGGTGCACGATAATTAGTTTGTATTTGTTTTACTTCTGAAACAGCTTGAACAGAGAGAATGAACGACTGATTCAATGGGCAGGAATGCAGGAACCAGGGAGGACCCGGGCCCTTTACCAATGCTGGAATGAGAAGTTGGGATGGTGAGCGAATGGGATGGGAAGAAAGGAAAGTTTGGAGCCTTCTACTTTTAAGAATAAGAGTTGAAGATTAGAACACTAAGGGTCTTCCTTTCCTTCAGATGGGAACCAAACTTGGAGTCACAATTTTAAAGTCTTTGATAAAATTCAGGACATTTTAAATTTTCCTACATTGGTCTCCAGTTTTTACCCTAAGGATTTTCAATAAAAGTTTGATAATAGAAACAATCTGTTGCTTATGTTTGTGTTGCAAGGAGAGGGAATGTGGGGGATCTGCGTCATGCTGCATTGAGGGCTAGAAATTGGGGAAGAAATAAAGATTCCAAGACCCCAGTGGGTTGAAGTAGCTGTCCGGAGAAAAGGAGAGGTACAGGAACACCTGTTGAGAGAGACCTTGCACTGAATTTCAGCAAGGCCTAAGAGGAAATTCTCTGATTCATATTTACTAATTCTCTCCCCCAAAGCCACCCTCAAATCACTGTATAGGAGGAAGAACCATCCATTTTGATCTTTAGCCCCTTGGTTGCTTGTTGACATGCATATTTTTGGACTTTATACTAGGACCAAATAAATTAGACTCTCTGGATGGAAAACACAGGAATCTAATTTTTTAAATGGCCACTTAATGATCTTGATGTACGTTAAAGTTTGCATCAGGATCCTAGAAAACAATGAAAAGGAATTGACTTATGATCATGAAATAACATCACTGCACCCTTTACTGGTAGCAGTAACAGAACCTTAGAGTCTAATTTTAAATGTAGAACTCCCCCCAGTTTACTATGTCACTGCAATGGACAAGTGAGATTTTCTCTGGTTGTACATCCAGAGCTAAAATTTCACTCTGGATGAATCACAGAAGAAGGGTCGGAAACTAAGGTGAGGAGTGGTCTCCTATTCGGCTCTCTTAAATACAGGACAGGGTGAACAAGAAGGTACTCTTCTCAGAGTAAAAAGTGGCAATTGTAGCAGGATTTTTTGATGTTGTGTATTTCAAATTTTAGAGCTGGCTTTGAACCTGAGCCCTGGGCATTTTTACTGGTTCCAAGAACAATAGTTACTTCCTGCCAACTATTAGTTTTTGGGACCTAAGACAGTTTGTTGGGGGCTCCCCCTTTTTTTATTTTCTAATTAAAGGACTGGAGAGTACAAATGAGATTCATTTCCTTTAATACTCACATAATATATTCCAGTTCCAAACGGCACTCTCCAACTGTTGCAGGAACTGGCTTGTCAGCTTGACATTTCTCTGTGAGCGTATCTTTCTTTTTCAAAAGCACGGTCGAGACCTGGGGACAGAGGAAGGCTATAAGAACTGTTAATAGACAAATGAATCTGTTGCTACATGTGTCCACCCTACAGGTTCCTAATTAACATTTTGCAATGTTATTAGAGAAGCTTTTCAAGTTATAATGATTATACTGTGCCTGCATGCCTACCTTTTAAAGAAATTTTTTTTAAAGATACTTATTGTAAATGCACAATACATTATTTGCAGAATTATGTAAACGTAGGTACTTTTCTTGAGGTTGGCAGTATGAAGTTATGTCTCACTTTATTAAGAGAGAGAAACAGAGAGCCAGAGAGAAACAGTTAAGCATTGGCAAGGATAAACAGCATGACTTTTTTGAAGGCGGCATCTCAGTCAAATCTCTTGCTTCAGAGAAAAATAGTGAAGTCTTTCGTGGTTTAACATCTCACCTATCAAAACAGCTTACAACAAAAGATAACAAAATTCACCTAGGATCTCTCTGCACTTCTTGCCATGAGAATGAAAGCAGATTTGGGCATACTGCACCTCACCCGCTATAGATCTCAGTAACTGGTTACTAAAAGACGTTAGTGAGCATGGAGACTTTTTTGGCCTTCAAGTTGTTAAAATGATCATTGAGGATCAAAAAACTTACACTGTTTCCCCCATGTTTCCTGACTAAACTAAGACTAGAATCCAGATTTTCTGAAGATTTTTCTCAGAAAATTGGAAAAATTGGAAAAATGATTTTTCCAATCATTTCCTCAAAATTAAAATGGAAATACAAAGCTCTCCTACTGGAAGGCAGCACGTGCTCACCTCCCCACCCCCCCCACCCCCCAAAGGGGAGCATTTTAGAGTCTGACACAGCTGAACACAGATTGTGACTTCATTTACCAGCTACGAGGCCTTAGGAAGTTACTGAGCTCTCCAAGTCTCAATCTCCTGGCTGACAATGAAGATGTCAATATTGCACATCGTGGTTTATTCAACAAATATTTGAGAAGCTACTTGGAGCCAATCGCTGCTTTAGAGCACTGGGAAGGCAACAGTGAACAAGATGACAATTCTTACCATCGCGGAGTTTATACCTAGTGGGAAAATAGGGATAAAAAGTGAATAAACAGGTGAATTCTACAGTGCTTTGGAGAAAACCAGAAACTGGGACTTAGAGATTATCGGGCAAGAGGGAGTAACGGCAGATGGGTATGTGTTATTTTAAGTAGGATAGTCTGGAAAGGCCGGACTGCTAAAGGGACAATTGAGGAGCTAAGCAAAGAAGATAAAGGATAAGAACATTCCAGAAAAATAGTAAACCAAACGCCCTTGGCGGGGAAACATACTTTCGTCTATTGACGTATGAGCACAAAGGTGGTGTGGCCAGAGTGAAAGGAACCAGAATGAAAGTGGCAAGGTGGAGTGGTGGCCCCGTGGGGACTCACAGGGAGATCTTCTAATGTCTCTAGCCTCTGTAAGCATTTCAGCTTTTTTTAAAAAATGGAAACTATTGCAATGTTTGAGCAAAGGAGGAACATAACTGGACATATATTTTCAAAGCATCACTCTGGATGCAGCACTGGGATAAACTGTAAGGCCAGCAAGGCTGGAAGCTAGAAAAGCAGTTAGGAGAATTTCACAATAATCCAGGAAAAAGGTGATAATAAAAAGAAATCAGATTTGAGATAGAAATAGCCAATAAGATTTGCTGAGAGATTAGATATAAACTGTGAGTGAGAGGGGAGTCAAACATCAATTCAAAATGCTTTACTTGTCCCATTAGAAACCTGGAAAAGGACTCAGAGGATAAAGGTGGGTGGATTTTAAGGCATGTTAGCATGATGGATTTTAGAAATGTTAGTTTTGAAGTGACTGTAGACCAGGTGCAGACAGTAAGCAGCCAGGCACCTGCTGGTGGGGTTCAGAGTAGAGGGTCTACCCTGAAAGGCCTGTATCAGCCTGTAGAAGGTATTTAAAGGATCTCAGATTAACCAAAGCTTTTCAGGAAAAAAGTGTAACTAGATCAAGCCCCGGGATCTGCCAATCTCTGGAGGCTGGGAAGATGAGAAAAACACAAGAGAGCGAGGAAAAGAGGCCAGTGAGGGGGCAGAACAAGCAGGAGTGTGTGATAAGCCAAGTGAAGGATGCCCTTCCACAGGGGAGGGACCAGCTTCGTGGCAGGTCAAATAAGGCCAATTTAGAAAACAACCACTGATTTTAGTTCAGTGAAGGTAACAGGTAACCTTGACAAGTAGAATGATGTTCACAAACTCTAACTGTAATGTCCTCAAAAGATAATGGCAAACTTGGGAAGAAAAAAAAAAAAAAAAAAAAACCTAACACATCAATGGCAAAGGAACAATGCTGTAAGTAAATTAACTCACAAATAAATAAACACATGTGACAAAATGGAAAACATACAAAGATATGCGCAATCTTACTCATAATTAGGGGAATGCAAAAAATACAACATTGGGGTACCATTTCTTATTTATTAGACTAAAAAAAATAAAAAATTAAAAACCACAAAAATCCAAAAGCTTAAAAATAAAACTGACAAGGCTGTGATGGAATCAGTACTCCAACACGCTGTCAGAAGGACCTTGAAATCATAGAAGGCCTGGGGGGGAATTTTCACAAGATAAGGTGAGTGTATATTCACCTTTTGACTCCATGATTTCACTTCTAGGAATTTATTTCAAACGTAACTTGTAAAAAGTATGGAATAATGGAGGTGCAAGATTTTTTGTTCGTTTGTTTGCAGTACTTGAGAAAGCCAGACTGAAAACAAATGTCCACTAATAGGACCTGGAGAGCTATGAAGGTTTTTAAAAAAGATTCTATAGATGAGCTTCTATTTTAAAAAAGTGTCTCAGAGGATGGAGAAAACAAAAACTATAAAATAGTTATTTATAGCTGGAAGAAGAGATCGGGGAACACCATGGGGGCCAGAGTTAAAGTTAGCGTTACCTGCATGTACCTCTTTTTATAATTTTAATTTTGAACTATTAAAATGCTTTACATAATTATGAAACTAAGCTAAGGTAGAAAGAAAAATTAAAAGAAAAAAATCTAGATAAAAGCAATTTTGAAAACATAATGGGAAAAAACAATGATATATCAAGTTCTCTTCTCATACAGAGAAAAATTATTTCAATTGACTTTTCTTTTTCTTTTCTTTTTTTTTTTTTTTTTTTTTTGAGATAGAGTCTCACTCTGTTGCCCAGGTTAAAGTACCATGGCATCAGCCTAGCTTACAACAACCTCAAATTCCTGGGTTCAAGTGATCCTCCTGCCTCAGCTTCCTTAGTAGCTGGGGCTACAGGTGCCCACCACAATGCTGGCTATTCGATTAACTTTTAAATGCAGTATTTTGACTGAACATCACTAGTGTATTCCTAAAGGGATATAGTTTAAGAATTAAAAAATGAGAAATGAAGCTTACATTACATTAGTATTGTTGTTGGAATAATCATATTTGTAATGTTATTTTCAAACCATTTATAGGTGTTAAGATCAAGAAAATCAACATTACTGGGAATCAATATTTTCAGTTTAAGAGAAAAGACGTATAAGTAAATAGACAAGGAGGTTAAGTGGAAAGTCTAAAATTCTGAATTAGAATTGGTAATAGCAGTATGAATTCACAATATACTTTAATTTTCTAAAATAATAAAATATATATTTCCTAGTTCTGTGTACTGAAGAGGCCTAGAAGCTATGAAAGACTGTTAGCAATTAACACCCTTAATGCCTAAATTATGTTCTCAAAATCCCATTTCCCATGAAAGAATTAGATTCTTTGGAAAAAAAGTTCATTCCAAATCTAAGACAGGAAACATACAAAACAAGCCAAGGATTTTATTGTTGTCCTTGTTGTTTTTAACAAACTGGAAAAGAGTGATGGGGTCATGTTAAAAGGACATGGGAGCCAAATTGAGAGAGCTCTTAGCAGGGAGGAAAAGAGAGGCAATGTGAGCATCAAAAAGAATTACAACTGTGATAGACTGAAAATCATCAAACCTATACAAATCTGTGAGTGCATAATATATTCAAGAAAGAGACCGAAAGGACAGGAACTGGAAGCAACAAAGATAGACAATCACTTTGAAGAAAAACCGTATGATTGCTGGAAGGGAGTAGAGTTTGGTTGGATGGTTGGTTTCAGTAGGGGAGATAGTATAGCATGTTGTATGCTGATGGAAAGGATGCGATGGAGAGGGGGGATTCATGATGCAGGACAGAGTGGGAACAATCAATTGCTGGAGCAATGACCATGAGTACTGAGAGGTGAGGGGACCTACTACAGGAAGGGAAGAGTTGGCCTAAGTAGGAGCCTGGGCCGTGCATCCATGGGATCAGGAGTAAAAGAAGGGCAGGGCACACAGCCGTAGCTGGTAGACGGGTTGCGAGGATGTGCCGGGTCTCTTCTGATTGTCTCAGTTTTCTCAGTGAAATGGACATGGGAGGGACAATGGAGGAGAAGGCATTGAGGGTTTGATAAGAGTGAAGATGTCAAGTCATGTTGGGAGAGTGGGAAGAGGGAATGGGCTGAGGAAAAGCAGAATTGCAGGGCAGCACTGTCTCCATGGTGAGGACTGCTCTGTGTGTGAAGGGCTGTGTGCGCTGTCCTCCACCAAGGTCGGCCAGCCCACATGCAGGGGCACTCCCAGAGCAAGCAAGGAGCTGCACGTAGCCCACATGTGGAATTCACTGACATTCAACATATAAAATAATGGGGTGTCAGGCACTTTCAGATGTATTAGTTTCTCTTCCCTTCAACTAAGTTCTCCATCTAGGAAATACATGTACCACGGAGTAAACAAGAAAATTAGTTGGTATTCAAACTAGCACACATATAGAATGTTTAGCAATCAATTAAGAAAAGAATGGGCATGCTCTTTAGAGAGAAAACTAGAAAACGATGTCTACTTTCTCTAAGTTAATTTATGAATTTTAAGTTGTCCCAATAAAAATCCAAGCAGGATATTTTGAAACCCTAGAAAATAATTCTACAATTGCTTTGGAAAATGAACATGAATAGGATAAAAGTAGCTGCTTTTTACTGAGGCTTCCCAAGCAGAGGGCTTGCTGTGCCTGGGTCAGGAGGGTGGTTCTTAAGGCTGCCAGGTTTGAATCCTGAGTCCACTCTCTTGTTATTGAGCTCCTCTGTGGCTTCAGCCTCCTTGTCTATAAATGGGTGTTTTACTCTTACCATCCATTATAGTTGCAATGACTTGAGAACAATACTTTTCTCATAGCAACTACCATAGGTATGTTGTAAGGTAATCCTTATTGGGTGTTTGTTATGCACAAGGCATTATTCTAACTGTTTTACATCTATTTATTTTTCTTCATAGCAACCCTACAAGGAGGATGAAGCATAAGAAGGTGAAATTTTCATAAGATCACATGGCTAATGAGTGAGGGAGTCTGGACACACAAAGACTGAACTCTTAGCCACAAGACTATGAAAAGAGAAAAGAGAATAAAATAATCTCGTCAAATAGAATATATTGGAAAGTATTAAAGTAATATGGCATTGCTGCCAAAATTAATCTGTATGACAGTATACAAAACCCAGAACTGTACTCAACCATTTATGATTATATGTACATGTATAATAATTTAACATTAAATAAAGCAAGCTTTTTAAAACATTAGGAAAGGTTTATATTGATCTGATTAATATACTTGATCTATATATTTATAGTTCATAAAGGGAAACTAGACTTAAACACTTAAATTCATTTCATTCTGCAAAGTGACACTATATGAATTAATTTTTTCTAAAAATTACTACTGATATGATCAGATATCCTAGGGTAAAGAAGCTGAATTTTATTTGCCCAAGGAATGGTCCACATGTTAGAATTTCTAATACACAAGGTTGATATATCAGTTTGCTAGGTCTACCTTAATAAAGTTAAGGTCCCTAAACTAAGTGGCTTAAAAAACAGAAAGTTGTTATCTGACAGGTCTAGAGGCCAGAAATCCAAGATTGGGGTGTCATCAGGGTTGTCTTTTCTGTAAGGAAGGGGCTGTTGCAGGTCTCTGCCCTTGATTTACAGAAGGTCTCTGTCACTTCACATGGCCTTTCCTCCATGCATTACTCTGGTTCAAATGACCCCTTTTTATGTGTGTTAGGACACCATTTATATCAGATGGGGCCCACCTTAATGATTTTATTTTAGTTTGATTACTTCTGTAAAGACCCTATCTCCAAATAAGGTCACATTCTAAAGTACCAAGGAGAAAATATTTGCAGGTTATACCTCCGATAAGGGTCTAATAACCAGAATCCACAGAGAAGTCAAATTTATTAGCAAGAAAAGAACACATGACCCCATTTCAGGGTGGGCAAGGGACTTAAAGAGAAACTTCTCTAAAGAAGACAGACGCAAAATCTACAAACACATGAAAAAA
>CAUYPK010100482.1:0-13595 GCA_963574355.1 Loris lydekkerianus | reverse complement strand
AAACAAACAAACAAAAAACCCAAATACAACCAAAAAAAAAAAAAAAAAAAAAAAAAAAAAAAAAAAAGTTGGCAGGGGAAAATAAGCTGCTTCCAAATTTGAGCCCCAGACAAAGTACCATCTGGCTTTCTGGCTTACCTTTCCTAAAGACCAGGTTCCTGTTAGATGTCAGAGCACAGATGGTATGATTTGTATCATGATTTTCTTTGGCTGCGTTGTGTTTCATTTCATTAAATGATGTTTTCCAAGCAATCTTATTAATTTCACTGTCATTCACGTTTATATCAAGGAAAGTAGTCATTTTCTTTATGCTTTTAGAAAGATCCTGAGCAAGAAGCAAATAAAAAATAGGTAAAAGTCTTATCAAAACACCAAACTCCTTCCCTGAAACCTTAAAGCTGAATTCATTAATTGATTTCCTGTTTTACCTTAATATAATTTTAATGTTGATTGTCAAAACATTTGGGAACACTTACTTTTTTCATTTCTTCATAGGATATTATTAGGATGTTTTTATTGTCTTTGTGCTTTTCCCAGCTTAAAACATGATCAAACCAGGATCCATACACCACTGGAAGAAAAGTGAATTGTCGGGTTAATGTCAAACACGGTGGCTTTGCGTCTCTGGGTTCTCCTCACTTCAAAGAAGTCAAAGTAAAACTCAGACATAGACTCTGGAGTGACAGTTCTCCCTGTAAGAGCTCAATGTCACTATTGTTTCAACTAAATACGATCTCTTGATATGAACTTGGAGGATGGCCATGTCTTTTATAAGCTTGGTGTTTTATCTCCTCTTTCTAGCAAACATTCTTCTACCATTTGAAAAAAAAGGCAATAAAAATACAAAGGTACATATTTTTCCAATAATTTTATTCTGATTACTGCTTTGGCTCTTAGGAGAAATAGGGAAACATTTAGAATTTATCATTTTCTTCCGAAAATGTGACATGTTTTTCATAATTATAGGCTCTTAGCATAAAAAGTTTATAAAAATTCTATTAAAGAAAGATTCTAATCACTTAGTTTAAGGCTGAAAAATACAATCTTAGAGATTTATCAGTAGTTTTTTGTTTTTTTGTTTTTTTTTTTTTTTAAATCTCTTTATTGTTGTTAAATAACAGTCTTAGAAAACTTCCAGGACTTAGAAGTAAAATAACGTCATGAAAAATTACCTCCTCAGCATTGATGATTAAGAATAAAAAGTGAGCAACTTCTTGTCTTCACAAAAAGTCAACTAGCTTGAAATCATAGTAATTTAAAGTACTACATATACATCATTCCATGCAACTTATTATCCAAGGTTTCGATTTTACCTAACGCCTCAAACATAAAAGAGCTAATCTACTAGTGATTTCCGGAAGATCTGCTGACTTTTGATTCATTGAATAAACATCTATTAAGCCATTAGTGTCTTCCAGACATCACGGCACACATTTCAAACATTAAAGCTTTGAATAAATTGAAATGTAATTACCTCCAAACTAACTGCCATTTCTCGTGGCTTCCGCTTTTGAAGAAACAAAGGGCAAGAAAATAACCATAATGTATTTTTGAAACAGGAATTTCCCAAACTACTGAGGTGCCATTTAAGAGCCCAGTTCTCTGTCCCAGGGGCCCACAGGTTATATGTTATAAGAACAGGTTCTTGAAAAAGCTGACCTGTTACAGTCTTTAGTTATCAGTCATCTTAGGCTGTTTCAGTGACTTACATAATACTTTGTCTTAGAATTACCCAAATTACCATGTCACTGATAAGATGTTCATCTTCTACGAATGGCCAGTTTTTTTCCCAGATGTAAACACTGGTGAGTGGGAAGACTGGTCTCCCATTTTAATGTTGCAGCAGGAAATGCCTCAAAATAGATTTAAGAATGAACTTTTGGAGCCATAGCCGGATGGTAAGTTGAGAGCCAGCTATTCTATTATTAACTAATTCATTTATACTTCACCTTGTTCCAAAAAGACGTAAACCAGCCAAAAGAACTTAAAGAAGTTGGCTGCTTGTTCCTTCCTTACTAGGAAGTGTACTAAAAAGAAAGACTGTTAATATATTTGAAAAGATTTTTTAAAGAGTTAAAATTTTAAAATGATAGTTTTGATAAATCAGAATCTCCACTGTCCAGTTATTTGTATACCTGTGGCTTTATAGCTTCCAAAATAGAAATATGGTCCTTTTGTGGGAAATGATTTTCTCCAAATTCTTTTGTTATGAAAAGTTCAGCACTTGTCCCTGAGGCTGCATGAGAAGAATCAGAATAACTGGTTTTAGGAAAAGGAAAGAGAAGTGTATTAATTTTCTGGCAAATGAGGAGGATGGTCAACTCCCATCTTAAAGGGCCATTGTCCTGTCCATAAGCAGAAATGCAGAGCTTTTAAAAGGAGTTTTCAGCTTTGGTCTATTGCTATTTAATTACAGCATCTCTAGTGAAGATAACCTCGTGACCTCTGCCAGGATACCTCCCTTGAGCCACATCCTGTGGGTACAAAGAACAAAAAACACTCTCCTACTCCTCTGAATTACAGCCTTAAGCAGGGATGCAGATTTTTTTTAATTCCAAAAAAAAAAAAAAAAGTGGGGTGGGGGTTAAAGACACAATTTATAAAACATTTTACCCTGTTTCAGGCCATTCCCTCTGTTACACTTTGGTTAAGCATAGAATTATCACAGCACCTCCTAGCCTTAATGTAAGCCTCAAATGACCTTTCTCATTATCCAAAGTGACTCCTTCCCTGAGAGCCCCTTCAAGGAAATTAGAAATATTTTTATGCCAAAATATGGCATTTTGACACTGACAGACTGCAGAAGATATGAGGTCTCTCTGACCCACTACCTTCCTTCACCTCCCACACCCACCACCACACCAGCAACTCTCCTGAATCACTGAAGTCTCTTTACCCATCAGAGATACAGACCCAACTAGAACAACTGCTGTTTTCTTCCCTTCCCTGTAAGACCAGGATTGTGACAACACCTGAACAGACTACCTAACAAGATAATTTCCCACCCCTGGGTCTCATTTACATTCCAAAGAGAATCATTTATTAATCTTGTTCCTTCCATTTGTCCTCCCTAGCAATTCTTTTCTTTTGTAGAGACAGAGTTTCACTTTATAGCCCATGGTAGAGTGCCATGGCATCACACGGCTCACAGCCACCTCCAACTCCTGGGCTTAGGTGACTCTTGCCTCAGCCTCCTAAGTAGCTAGGACTACAGGCACCCGCCACAACACCCGGCTATTTTTTTGTTGCAGTTTGGCCGGGGCCGGGTTTGAACCCACCACCCTTGGTATATTATATGGGGCCAGTGCCCTACGCACTGAGTCACAGGCACCACCCCCCTAGCAATTCTTTATTGTCTCTCAGGAGAATTCCTCTTTTCCACTCCCACAGTCCATTTTATCAGAAAGGCATATAAGCTTCTGAATCCCAATGGGGAGTTGAGTTTTCATTCTGAAGCTTCCTGTGTATATGTATACATCAAAATGAAGAAGCTTTTCTCTTGTTAGATTGCTTTATCATGAGTTGATTTTTCAGAGAACCTTCCCTTTGCCCCAACACGATGAATAGTGGTTGCTCACTCCCGCCCAGTCCATGTGTTGAAGGGTCTGAAGAGTGAGCCAGAAATCTCACTGCTTCCTGGAAACTCTCCCCTCCCACAGAATCCAGGCTTCTTTGAGAATTATATGACTATACCACCCTTTCCTTCCTTATGTTAACCAAATGTTGACCTTCTGGCCTTTTCCTTTAGTCCACAGAAGACTCTGACTTTAGATCACAATCTTCTTGCAGTTCATTTCAGTTCTCACCCTCAGCTGGGACAACTTAAATGAATACCTTTCATAATACTCTCCTCTGGCCATTTGGTACTTTTCTATCTTTCCTTTCTTTCTCTTGTTCATCCCCTCAACAGTTTTCTTGCCGAAACCTTCAACTTTCTTGCCTCTTGATTGCTTATTTCAATCTCTTAACTAGACACCCAGTATTAAATCAAAACACTTCATCTTTTTCTTCTTTTCCGCTGGTGCAGAGCACTGCTGGAGAAATTTATACAACTCTGCATTTACACCAAGGCCACATTAACACAGTCTATGCTTCTCATCAGCTTCTTCAAACCTGCCATGCTTTCTGCAAACCTTCTATCCCTCTCCTATATTGGCCTATAATGAGCATCTTAGCTTCAAATTTCTAGAAAGCACTCTGGAGACAGGGTGGTTGTGCAGAAAAGCACAACTCCCTGGGATTCTTTAACCTAGGAAACACAGCACTGACATAAGACTTGAGAAGGAGTTATGGGAGAAAAAAAGAACGAAGTGCTAAGATAATAGTTTTCTTGGGATATTAGTCTGCCAGGGCTATATTACAACACCACTAACGGTTACTGTTTAACTCGAACAACTAACATGTATTTATGTACTATGTGAAAGGTAGATGATTGTATAAATGACTAGCTATCTATGTCTAGTGTACTGTAATCTATAACTTTTATAACAGGCACAGGACATCATGATGCCCCAGTTGTAAAATAATCTCTTTAGATAACTACCTACTTGCAACATTTTTATCCTGGTGTGAAACTACAGTAGAACATCGGTAAGTTGGCCACTGTCACAAACTGGTTGACACACAGAGGTGGACTACATGAGGAACTAGGCCTGCTGTACTGATAATGTGCATGTGGTACATGTCTGGTCTATGAAAATTAGGGCAACTTAAGGAGGTTATCAGTGTAGGAAGATAATCAGCTATGGAGGGCCTACTGTATTTAGAAGTTTTCTGTGTCTGTAGAATAACAAGTAAGTCTATTTTGAAGGTCACTAGGAATATTTTACCCCAGAATATATTTCTCTGACATATTTTGAAATGACTGCACTAAGTCCAGAAGACAGAAGTAAGGGGGCAATGTTGTCTTTTGACAGCGGAAATTTTCATCTATAGAGAATCTCCATTAATCCAGCCAGGTCTTTACTTAATCTAGGAAAGATTCTCTCATTTCCTTAAAGGTCTGAAAAGAAACGTTTACCATCACTTCTCTTGGAGGGTTGCTCCCTATAAGGTTTCAACATGCATAACGTGCCCACCTTGGCTAGCAAACCTTCCTTTCTCCCTCCTATAACCCGTCCTGCCACCAAAAACCAGTTTAGCTAGAATCCAAGCCCCATTCTTTGTAAACTTCTGTCCTTCACTGAAAAGCTGAGTTTTTACTCTGAAAGCTCCCAGGCAAACTCGTTAAATAAATTGGAATGTCTTTTCTCCTATTAATCAATCTGCCTCATGTCAGTGATTTTTCATCAAACCTGTATGTGGTCAAGGGCCTTGCTCGCTATAATTTCTACAGCAGATTTCAGCCATCACCTATATTAACAAACCTGGGAACAGATCATTCTATTAGTCCTATTTTATATTAGGAATGTAGACAGAATGGTTACACTGCTTGTCCAAAGGCACACAGGGAATAGGTACAGTCAGGCCTTGATACCAGGCCTTCCGCCTCCATCGCCTATTCTTTGTATGACACCATATTCTTGTTGACAAAAGAATCAACCCTCCCTTCAAAAATTCATTGAAGAACATCCCTGAAACACAGTCACATGCAGGTAACACATACACACACAACCAGGAAAGTAAACTGAAAAGTGAAATTATGATTCCCATCCAAATGGATTTATTTTAAAAACTTTAGTGATTCAGTGACTATTCCTGGTGGTGAAAGGGTTTGCCCAGGATCAATCACCCAGCTATAAAATATTGGAAAGAAAAATCCAGTAGTTGTAAAAGTCTATTTATTCTCCTAAGAAGGTATAAAAGAATCACCTGGAATATTTTTCCACCTCCACCCTGCCCCTCCTGGACATTCTGCTATGATTCCTGAGAACATGGTGGTAATAAAGTCAGACGCTCCATGACTGCCAGTGAGCAGCGCTGAGTTCTGACCTTAGTGGGCATTTTTGTGGCTGCATGTACAGAAAAGTAATCTCAAGAACAGGAGTGGGGCTAGGCCTACTGTGCCCTGCCCTGGTGAGGTCACACCCACACTGTGCTTTGCCTTTTGGTCACTGCACAGTAACAGAGATGTGGTGAAACTAGTTCACGCAGCCACGAGAGAGGGATGCTGGACCGCAGAGCGTGGTGGTGGGAGAGAAAGCAGCATTTCTTGTCATGAGGAAAAGCAGACTCTGTTTTGTTTTTTTTTCAATTTATGTATTTAAACCCTGCTCACTCCGAAAATGGAACTGAGGTGGAGTAAGGCATGCTAACTATCTTCAAATATTTAGAACCCTATCATGTGGAAGAAGAATTAATGATCAGAATTTTTAGGGGGGGTGGAGGGGATGGATGAATTATGGTTACAGTGGTGAAGGCAAAGAATTTGGAGCTGGCACCTAAATTTAAATCTTGACTCTTCTCCTTGTTACTTCCACATCTGTGACAAGGTTTTTATTTTCTCCACCTGTAAAATAAAGATCGTAATATCTACTTCATAGTTTCAAGTGAGGAAGAAATGAGATAGTGTTTCCCCAGTACCTAGGAAAGTGTCTAATCATACAATCAGTACGAAGTAGATGATAAGACTGCTTTTTGTAACATCTCAGCATTTCCAAGATGCTTTGTAGGGGCAGTGAATATGTTTACAGGTTAAGATTTTCAAGCTTAGCCCATACAACCCTGGGGGATGTTGTGGGGTGATTCAAACATCAGATAGGGGTTTTGAGCAGATAAACTCTAAGGCACCTGTGACTCTTGAAATCTTATGATTCCACCAAATGTGTGACATTCGTGGAAAGTTAAGGAGGAATATAGATGAGAAAGAGGCATATTCTTCTTTAGAAGGCATATTCTAGTGGGAATAGAGCAAAACAATGTATAAACCTGTTGCTGGTGGGTTGCCAATGTCCTCAGGTTAAAATTATGCTTGCTGAACAAATAAATGAAAAAAATAAAAGTTTAACAATGTGCAGGGGAAAAGACAAAATTAGCAAATAAAAAGATCCACTATAAGTCCAGTAAGAAATAGGATTTGGGGGGTGGGGTGGGGTACACATCATCTCATCAATTATTTATCTTCTAAATTTTGCATATTTATTTTTGTTTAATGAAAGGATTTGGAACTCAGCATAGTTTGGATTTTTTAGTGCTTCAGACACCACTGAGTTGGAGAAAGGGTAATAAATTTGTAGGTGGTGTAGGACCAGCATGTGCTGGGCAGCTCAGTGAGAATTAAGTTCCATGATGACATTTTCCAGATAAAGTACTTCCTTTAGTTTCTACAAACTGATTATTTCAGTTTATTTATTTGTGTGTTTGGGGGATTCGTATGTGTGTGTGTGTTTGTATATTTTTTGCTGATTTGTATTGTTTTCATTTCCAGGCTGGTATGTACAGGACACACTTCAGGCTACCTGTTCAGGTTCCAGCTGTAGATTTCTGTAGTCCAATCAGTCCAAAACCATGTCACTGAAAAGACTGATACTGTGTGTGCATATACATATAAAAGACAGATAATGTATGTTTGTACAGAATTGATCTCTGTTTTGGAAAGGTTAAAATCAGCTCAATAAATGACCATTAATAGGTACTAACCACAGGTAATAAGAAAGACTGTGAAGAAGCAAAGTGAGAAAGAATTTGCTTAACAAAGATAAAAGAATAAGACTAGAATAAGCTAGTTGATGCCCTTCAGAAAACACGCAGTTAAGACCCATTTGCACTCTTGGAAAAGTGCTTTCGTGTTGAGTGAGAAAGTCCACTGTACGTTAGGAATGAAACTCATTTTTAGACTTACCATCTCCTCTTAGGAATAGCTCTAAAAATGCAGCCCACGTCTCAATGCAGGGGAGATTAGGGTTATCTCTGTAGTAGTGGAACAGAGAAACAGCTGTATCTTTTGGATTCCTAATGATGTAGATTATCTGTTTTAAAAAAATTAATTTATTCTTGGATGGCAATAACCCAAATACAAAACGTTTCCTAGAAGAAAGCAGCAGCTGAACTTAACCTGTGCAAATTGCAGTCATTTTTGCCAGCTTTGGCTGATGATTAAACAGAGAGTTAGGGCAGTGTCTCTCAAAACTTAATGGGTGTAAGAATCGTCAGGGGATCGTGTGAAAATGCAGATTCTCATTCAGGAGGCCCAGGATGAGGCCTGACATCCTACATTTCCAATAAGCTTCTGGGTGATGCTATGCCACCAGTGTACCAACCATACTTTTTAAATTTATGCAATAAGTTTGGTCCTATCTTTTAGGGGTAGCCATGGAGAAAACTCTCCTACTCATAGGACAAAATTACTTTTCTAATATCCATATATTATGAAACTGATTTACATATAATAAGATTTCTTGCAAATTGTTTATTTTTTTTGTTTGTTTTTGAGACAAGGTCATGCTCTGTCCTCCTGCTAGAGTGAAGTGGCATCATCATAACTCATTGTAATCACTTCAAACTCTGGACTCAAGGGATCCTCCTGTGTGAGTATCCTGAGTAACTGGGACTATAAGCACACAGCTTATTTTTAATTTTTTTAAAGACAGGTCTCTCTATGTTGCCCAGGCTGGTCTTGAACTCTTGACCTCAAGCGAGGCCAAACCACCTTGGCTTCCCAAAGTGCTGGGATTGCAGGCATGTGTGTATACTGCACCCAGTCATCTATTCTTATTTACAGGAAAAATACTATTTGGGCATTTCCTTTTGCTACAATTTAGTCCCCAAAGGAGCAAGGAATCTGAGATATGCTCCCAATTTCTATGAATACTGTAAGTGCAACTTAATTCAATTCAATAAATAGGCATTTAGCATCTCCTTTATAGAAGACAGGGTACAGTGCTCCAGGTCCAAGGAATATAATGATGAGCAAAACAGAAATGGTTCCAGCCCTCTCAGAATTTATAGTCAGGTGAAGAAGGGCAATTACCTTTGAGGGCTGTAATCAGAGAAGGATAAGGGGCAGTAGGCACACGCACTTAATCACAGAAAGCCAGTGTGACAGGCTGGGTGTGACAGGGTTATCTTTGATCCTGGTCACTACTGCAGCAGTACCAGATGTTCTACTTGTGTTTAATTGACAGTCAGGGTAAAAAATTAATTGTACTTAGGTAAGAAAGAGTTTGCCGAGTCACCCTGAGTCCTGCCTTACTGTGTAATGTTCATAGCCCAGGCACTGTGTGCTCCTGATGAACAACACCTGCTCTTCTTTCCTTGAGGGATGTAAAGGCCACTGTATACAAAAGAAATGTCACCTTCCCCACCACCCCTGCTATGATCATGTCCTCTTTTTATCCCAAGAGTGTACTGTGGAAGAACCCAACATATCCTCTAGGCCTCTGAGTGGATCCCCAGAACCCAAGACTCAAAGAGCACAGTTTTAAAAATCCATGGCCTTAACCAAAAAGGATAAAATGAAAGAAATTTACACCTCAGTCTATCAGTTGGGCCTATTTATTTTGGCATAGAAAATAGCTTTCGGGCCTTCAGAGATACCCCCCTCCCCCCCAAGTTGCATGTCTCTATTCTCTACTGGGGATGACAATGCAACCCACGAAAGCGTATTTCATCGCCCAATGTGTTCGAAGAAATCACAAGAATTATTGGAGGGGGTTGGAGGGAATGCAGCGAGTGCAGAGCAGCACTGCAGGTGTCAAATATTAAACAAAAAATCATGAAATGAGCTGGAAAACATACATTTCACACCAGAGAGTTTAGAAACAAACAAAAAAGCTGAAATAATTCAGAAGAAAATATAGAAGGCCAAGTGGAGTTGAGAGCTGGCAGGGAAAGACTGGGGGAGGAACGAGGTATCTGACAGGCCAGGCTGGAGCCAGAAAGTCTTGTCCAGTCTGGAGCTCTCAGGGGCCATGGGCAGCAGAGGACACATCAGGCTGTCAGGAGTAGGGACAACTGGAGAAGTTCCGTCCCCGGGGAGGGACATGTTGACAGTGCTGTACTTTAAGCCTCTCCCCTCAGCATGGTGGTTAAGAAGCACCCTAAGCTTTCTGTACTTATAAAAGGAGAAATGCCTCCACTTGCCGTTGTCATGCACACACGTACAAAACACGGAGCTCGGTACTCGGTAGCTATCAGTGTGTCTGCATTACCCTGAGTAACGGTCACTGTGCTTACAGAGGCCTCTCTGTTCCACCACTTCTCTCTCTCTCCTCCTCCCCTTTCCTCCCCTGCTCTCCTTCTTCCCTGCTTCCCTCCCTGCCTTGGAAATGGTCTGTTTGAAATGAAAATGATCGGTCCAGTGATCCATCTTCCCCTGTTCTGACAGATTTGCTGGGGATGAAAGCAAATCTCCAGGACACTTTCCCTCTGGTTGATGATGTTTACTTTCATTTGGGCAGAAGAGTAGATGGTGTGCACAGAGGCACTGTAGTCACAGAGTTGCAGTCTTAGGAAGATCAGATGTGATTCACACACACCTGACTTGAAGGCTGTTGTGTTTTTATGTTTAGAATAAGGCTGACTCCTGAAGAGGTTTCATTACCAAAAGCTTGTGACAGCTGTCACTTGTATCTTGCCTTTGCTGTTCAAATATCTTCTTCTTCTTCTTCTTTTAAATACTACTCATGCACACATCTCTAAAGAAAATACAACTCAGCACTACTGGTAACCTGTAGAAAATCACTTGGCACGTATTACGTCTAGTCTGTTTTTATGCACGTGCATGTATATCTTAACTAAATTGAGATTAGTCAGTATAAATGGATCTAAAAACATGGCTCTACTTACCCTTACCCCATAAGCATTTCTCCATGAAAAAACAAATTTGAATAAGAAAGATGTAAAAATAGAAAATATTCTTTGAAACTACAATACTTTATAAATTAATAGTGTGTACCCTTTTAAAATGGCTTGCAGTAACTATTCTTGAGTATTTTATAATTTATTTGCTTTTCTTTTCCTATATCATATCTTGAAAATTTGATAGGCAACATGATTAATATAAGCAGCCTTTGCTCTGCCACCTTCAAGCCATGTGACAGTTTAAGAATCAAAGCCCATTTTGGTCAGACTCCCGACCCTGTGCCCTCTACCCTAGGACTTACCTTGCATTGGTTTTGTTTAATATTTCTGGGTAGCATGTCATAGCTCAAATGCGTTGGAATTACTCTTCTCTTAGAATACATTTTTAGCTCTTCAAATTTGGAAATGTCTCCAAATTCAATGGGCGATGTTAGAGTAAATTTAGCATTGGGAATGCTCCCAATGACTTCTGCAATCCAGTGAGTGCCTTCACACAAAAACAAAATAAAGTGCAATTTTAATTAAATGTCACTCTTGGTGAAAGGAATGTAGAAAACTGGCATGTCGTAAAAGCAGTGAACAGTATTAATTGTGTTATAGATAGTTATTATTACCTCCTGACACCCACTGAAACCTGTGGAAACATTTGCGATGCTAATTCATTTTATAGGTAGAATTACATTTGAAAGAGCGAAAAGGTGCGTGAATACTGCACGTGCTGTTTCTGTGGGTTGAAATGCTCTTCCACACTGAGACTCACCCCTGGACCCTTCTGCAAGTGGCAAGTTCACACAGCTCTTTCCATGTAAGGTGCATCCTGGTCCTGCAAGCTTGTGTATCTTCCCCTTGAATAAAATGTCTCTTCAATCCCTACCATCTGCAGAGTTGCTCTTGTCCCTGTGTCTCCCCACATTGCACCCAGCTCTCCCCTCTACTGGAATCCACCCCACACAGGAGGATAGTTGCCACTGCTCCTGTTCTTATCCGCCCTTTCTCTCTTGAAGATAAACACTGAATCTTATTTTTGTTTATGTGCAGATAAATAGTAGTTACACGAAGCATTTGAACAATGAATGGATGCTGTTTTCAAACATCATAGAAACACAAGCCTCCTACCCTGGAATCTGGAAGGAAAACAATGTAATGTTCACATGAAGCAAATGGTGAATGTGCACAAGTGTTGTTGATAATAGTAAATTGAGTAGAGAAATAGAAGTTTTCAGGGAGGGAGGGGTACATTTGAAACCAATGTCTGTCCCCAAAGAGTTTAAATCAGGCCTTATCTTCATTTATCTCATTGTAATTTCCATGAGATAAAATATTAACAAATTTATAGTTGAATGAGTATTTAAACAGTACTCTCATTTGCATTGTATGTCTCAATGTTAATACCATTATAAATTATAATGTAAGTCTTAAATATTTATAATTACAGTATTCATATAAATGTGACTCATATAGCAGTGATATGGTATTATTTTAACAGAATATACTGATTTATTTTGATGAAGGAGAGGGAATATGCAAAGCTTTGTGGTCCTGAAGGGGACCTCCTAGCACCTTTGCAGATGGCAGAAAATGTCAAATTATAGGCATCAATATATGTAGTGGGATTCTACTGTGTTTCTCAGATCTTTGAGGGATGCAACGTCTTGTCTCAATGATTCAAAATCTTTGGTCATTTGCTCTTTGCTCTACCACCCACAATATATAAAAACAAATTTAAGAAGGATTTAAGACTTAAATATAAAATTAAGCAAAAAAGATCATGGGGAAAATCTAGAAAAAAATATATATGTACATATATATGTATGTATGTGAATATATGCATATATGTGTATATATATATTGGGGTTTTTTTTAACCTGTGGAATAAGCATTTCTTTTTTTCAGTTTTTTGACAGGTCTGCATTTGAACCTGCCACCTCCAGCATATGGGGACAGCGCCCTACTCCTTTGAGCCACAGGCACTGTTCTAAATAAGCATTTTTTTAAGGTAGACCTATTTAAATTTATAAAAACAAACTGTATTGCAAAAGGTGCCCAACAAAGTAAAAAAATGAGAAAAATATTTGTGACATATATATAAACTGTTAAATCCTTCTGATACCAGAGGTCCTCAAAACTGATAACAAAATCACAAATAAACCAATACAAAATACAAGTTAATTATAAGAATTAATAATTTACAGACTGCAATACCAAATAGCCAAATAAGCTATTAAGAGATGCTTGAACTTTCAGGTAGTAAGATAAAAACAAGTAAAGTAGCCATACTATGAGATTTTGTGTTCATTGTATTAGCAAATTCTTTGTTTGATAAAGCCTGCCATTGGTGGAGCCACCATAAGACCGCACTGCTAGCAAAAATCTAAGATCTTAAGAGTGCTTTTTAGAAGCAATTTGGACACAAATGAGCATACCTCTTCTGCTGTCTCTTTTTCTTTCTTTTATTTCCATCCTGTTGCTTGTAAACTCTGAGCTTTCCTTCTGTGAAGATCTTCTGAGAGAGTGCAGAGATCTTCACAAACACACCCAGCTGAGCCTACAGGCAGTTAATTTGTTGATGGATCAAAATCTTAATCCTTTGAGGGGCTTAAAATAGACTGGAAGCATCTGGTGCTCATCTTCTCTCAGAAGAAGAAGAAGAAGAAGAAGAAGAAGAAGAAGAAGAAGAAGAAGAAGGAGAAGGAGGAGGAGGAGGAGGAGGAGGAGGAGGAGGAGGAGGAGGAGGAGGAGGAAAAGGAGAAGGAGGAGAAGGAGAAGAAGAAGAAGAAGAAGAAGAAGAAGAAGAAGAAGAAGAAGAAGAAGAAGAAGAAGAAGCAGCAGCAAAATAGTGAGTAGATAATCATACT